>CM044001.1:113085657-113188157 GCA_024085815.1 Flaveria linearis | reverse complement strand
GATTTGATAGTTTTTCCAAATAGATTTGATAGGTTTTCACAAATAGATATGATAGGTTTTCACAAATAGATTTGATAGGTTTTCCCGAATAGATTTGATAGGTTTTCACAAATAGATTTGATAAGTTTTCCCGAATAGATTTGATAGGTTTTACCAAATAGATTAGAAATAATAATAAATATAATAATAATAATAATAGTTATAATAGTAATAGTAATAATAGAAATTAATAATATTAGTAATAATATTAATAATAATAATAATAATATAATAATAATAATAATAATAATAATAATAATAATAATAATAATAATATTAGTATTAGTAATAATATTAATATTAATAATAATAATAATAATAATAATAATATTAGTATAATAATAATAATAATAATAATAATAATAATAATAATAATAATAATAACCGTCAACCATTAATTTTATAAACATTGTAAATAATGATAAATACGTCTTTTTTCGCAGATATGGATGCCGACGATGCTTTTATCCCCGGCATTGATGACTGCCCGACGCTGCAGTTCGAGCAGGGGACTACACCGTACGAGCGGTTCAGGACCCTGAGAGCACGTGTGCCAGCACCGGGGACCGTCCTGTCGGAGGACTTCTTACAGCTCGTTAGAGAGCACGACCGGTTTTTTGAGATCATCGGCGAGGACGGCCCGTGGGAGCAGCTGTTCCGGATGTCCGACGATGCCCATCGAGAGCTCACCGTGGAGTTCTACTGCACATTCACGTTCCGTCCACGTGACCAGGGACTTGCGGAGCTGGACGAGGACGACATAGCGGGCGGTCGTGAGCCCGCGGAGGTTGCTTTCCGGTTGTTCGGGGTCCTCCACCGCATGTCACTTAGGCGGTTCGCTGTCGTCAGCGGCCTCTACACGGAGGAGGAGACCCGACAGCCGATGTACACCACCGCCTTGATCCGCGGGCCAGACGACTCCGATCAGGTCTGGTGGCCTGCGATAGGCGATGGACCATACGACGGTGAGACGAGGTCCTCTCATATACGAGACCCTCTGTATAGATACATTCACCGACTCATCGCCACGTCCGTCGCTGGTCGTGGGGCGGGGACCGACAGGGTCAACGCCGCCGATCTTTTTTTTCTTTGGTGTGTACTCACACACCGACACTGCCACCTCGCGCACGCCCTCGCTGATTATTTTGCTAGTTATTATCATCGGCAATCGCGAGGGGCGTTAGTGGGCGGGAACATAGTTTCCCGGATTGCTCGGGGCTTGGGGTACGCACAGGCCATGTCCCAGCTCCCGCTACCTCCGACTCCTGTGCGCGTGGCCGGCCGGAGCACCGCCACTGGGATGAGGATAGTTCGGAGGTTCCCCGACGGCACGTGGCACCTGCTCACCAGATACCAGGAGCTCGTGCCATGGGTGCCCGAGCCGTTGGTGGACCCACCCGAGCTGGCGGGGACTGAGGTCCACCTTCAGGACGCCCACGAGGCCCTTGGCGGCGGGGAGGATACGACCGCGAGGCTGCATGATATGATGGACTGGGTCATCCAGCACATGGTCGCGGACTATACCGCCTCGGGTACGCCGTTGTTGTCACAGCCACCGAGGCGGTTAGACCATGACGGTGCTGGCCCATCTGGCACGGGCGGGTCTGGTCAGGGCAGCGATCCGGGGATGATGGATTAGATAGATATTTTGTTTGTATTTTATTTCTTTTTGTATGTAAAAACTCGTTGTATATATATATATATATGTGCAGTTTCAGTTATGATGATTTGTATATTTGGTTGTGTTTGTTTGGTTGTGTTTCTTTGTTTGTTTGCTTTATATTTGCAATGTTGATAATGTTAATTGTATATGTTTGATAACAACTGATTTTTACGATTAGGTTAACCATGTGATAAAATAACAACCAACTTGTTTAAAATTACTTGTAATATGACCATGAATTGCAGCAGATTAGGTTAACCATGTGATAATGTTAATTGTATCTGCGCTGTGTTTTGTCTCCACAAAGATTAAAGTCAACGCGTTCTGAATCAAGATTAAAGATAACAGATTACAAAGACTAATTAAGCAGATTAGAAAAAAAAAAGATGAACTGAATCGCACGTTTGTTAATGATTAAAACCATAAAATAGTGTTTGTTAATGATTTTAAAAGTATATAAACCTGAGGATAAATCGGTGCACCACCATATGCAACAGCAACTTTCACACCAGTTTCATAGCAGAATTTCTTAGCTTCTTCAAATATCTAACGAAATAATACATATCATAAGAACAATAGTTATATTATATATTCACGAAAAGATAGAAATGATGTGACGGTAAAACTAGTAATCGATAATCAATCAAACTCCGATCGAACGGTGTTTCCCGCCTTTTCATTCTCAAGTTTACAGTGATAAAATTATGAAAATAAAAATAAATGTTTAATGCTTAAGGAAGATACACGAAATCAAACTCCGATCGAACGGCGTTTCCCGCCTTTTCATTCTCAAGTTTACAGTGATAAAATTACGGAAATAAAAATAAATGTTTAATCTTTAAGGAAGATACACGAAATAAAATAAATATTTAATGCTTAAAAGAATAAAAAAAATAAAAGCAATATGTCACGGTTTGGACAAACCGTGACATATAGCCCCCACTGCGCACAATCAATACCCCCATAATTACATACCCAATCAATACCCCCATAATTACATACCCAATCATTGACCCCAGATCTAACTGTCACGGGTAGGGTAAACCGTGACAGCTAGATGTCACACCTGACCTAGCGGTCACGGGGAGACCTAACCGTGACAGCTTGGGTCGGTTTTCTCCAGGAAAAGCACGGTGCGCCTAAAATTTCCGTGAAAATAAAGTAAAATTCAAAGTATGATTTGATGCATTCAATATGATTCTTAGGCTGGAGGGGACGTAAGCGGTTTAAAGCCCCGGATTGGGCGGTTTTAATGTGAACACCATCATGAATGGGGTAGGTTTAAAATTTTTTACTGTGGTCAGATTCATGAACCCGATGAACACTTTGTGAAATGTAGTCGTTGAAAGGCTCTATTATGACCGTTACCCAACAGGATTTGGGGGAGGGGGTTACTAATTTCTATATTATTTCAATCTCCTTGTTTTTAGTAATTTCTACGTAATTTTATATCATATGTTGGTGGCTGATCTACGAGTGAAGAGAGCAATTGTCCAACCAACTAAGAGAATTAGACATACGATCAGATGGGGCCAACTCAAAGATGAAAAGATTACCACCTTTAGAGATAAGGTCATACCAATGATCCAAACTGGGACACAGGAAGACGCAAACCAAATGTGGGAGGATATGGCAACTACAGTTATGCAAGCAGCTAAAGAAACTCTTGGACTTGCAACAAGTAGGCCAGTAGGTCATAAGGAAGCCTGGTGGTGGAACGAAAATGTACAGGAGAAGATAAAAATCAAACAACAAAGTTTCAGAGACCTTTTACACTGTAATAATGACGAAGAAAGAGCAGAGCTAAAAATAAATACAAGGAGGCTAAGCGAAAGGCGAAAAAGACTGTGTCAGAAGCAAAGAACATAGCGTACGAGAGAATGTATAAGCGATTAGAGACAAAAGAAGGAGAATATGACATGTTTAAGATTGCCAGGGCAAGAGAAATTAGAAGACAGGACCTGAGAATGGTAAAGTTTATAAACGCTGCGGATGGAAAGGTCTTAGTGAAGGAGAACGACATCAAGGTGAGATGGAAAACTTACTTCGATAACCTTTTCAACATAAGGAACCCTAACCAACAAACTGCGATAGATAGAACAACTCAACCAAACCAACAAAACATGTGTTACTGTAGAAGCATCACAGTCGATGAGGTTATGAGAGCGATGAAGAAAATGGGAAGGGCTAAGGCGGTGGGGCCCGACAACATACCGATTGAAGTGTGGAAATGCCTGGAAGACGAGGGCCTGCAATGGCTAATAGACTTATTTAACACTATATTCAAAAATGGGAGAATGCCAGAACAGTGGAGAAGCAGTCTCATAGTCCCAATATATAAGAAAAAAGGAGATGTCCAATGTTGTGTAAATTACAGAGGAATAAAGCTATTGAGTCACACCATGAAACTATGGGAAAGAGTTATTGACACGAGAATTAGACGAGAAACTCAGATTGCGGTAAACCAATTTGGATTTATGCCAGGACGCTTTACAACAGAAGCCATACACGTCATAAGAAGGATAATGGAGAAATATATAGAAAAGAAAAGGGACCTCCATATGGTATTTATTGACCTAGAAAAAGCATACGACAGTGTGCCGCGTCAACTCATTTGGGAAAGTTTACGACACAGAAGGGTACCAGAGAAGTATATCAGAATAATAATGTATATGTATGAAGGGGCAAAAACGTGTGTGCGAGCACCAGTCGGAGACACAGACTTTTTCCCGGTAGAAGTAAGACTACACCAGGGATCGACATTGAGCCCATTTATCTTCACAGTAGTGCTGGATGAGATGACCAAGTCTATACAAGAGCCAGTCCCGTGGTGCATGCTGTTTGCAGATAATATTGTCTTAATATCAGAATCTAAAACGACGCTTAACGAGAGGCTAGAACAGTGGAGAGCCGCACTAGAGCGCAGAGGCTTAACGATAAGTCGCTCTAAGACTGAATACATGCATTGTAACTTTAGTGGTGAGGCTGAGGAGGACTCCCAAATCAGTATCCAGGGTATGAATGTACCACAGACGTCGAAGTTCAAATACCTGGGCTCGTACGTTCAAGAGGACGGAGAGACACACAGCGATGTAGCTCACCGTGTGCAATCAGGATGGTGCAAATGGAGAGCAGCATCAGGGATCCTGTGTGATAAGAGGTTCCCAACAAAACTAAAGGGAAAACTATACATAGTGGTGGTACGTCCAGCTATGTTATACGGAACAGACTGTTGGGCCATAAAGAAATCGCACCAGAGACAAATAGAGGTCGCGGAAATGCGAATGCTGAGGTGGATGTGTGCACACACAAGATTAGATCGAATAAGAAATGACGTGTTTCGACAGAAGCTACAGGTGGCTTGTATCACTATTAAAATACGAGAGGGAAGATTAAGATGGTTTGGGCACGTAAAACGAAGGTCGGTGGTAGCACCCATTAGAGCAGTAGAGAACATCAACGTAGAGGGAAGGAGTAGAGGTAGACCGAGGCTGATTTGGGACGAGATAATTAGACGAGATATGATAGACTTGCACCTCTCTGAGCACATGATCGAGGATAGAAGTGAGTGGAGGCGTAGAATTAAAATTAAGAACTTTTAGTGGGACCTGTGGGTGGGAAAGGTAGACATAGACTTGTTGCGGGCCCCCTGTTTTTCTTATTCTGTTTTCCTTATTCTGCCCTTATACGTGATTCTTCATGCTTATTTGTTGTACGCACTTTCTAAGTTTCTATGTGAGTTAAACCTGTGTGTTGTCTGCCATATATTATGATTGTGATTGTTATTTGATTTCGTTTGTGAGGCGGGGGTCTTTTCGGAAGCAGTCTCTCTATCTCCCAAGATAGAGGAAAGACTCGCCACCACCTACCCCTCCCAGACCCTGCTCCTGAGTGGGATTTACTGGGTACGTTTGTTTTTTTTATATTATTTATTGAAAGCTTGTTTTTATTTATTTCTTTATTGGAAGTATGATGGGTTTAAAGGATTAACCATTTATTGGAAGTATGATGGGATTAATTTACTTTTGTACTAACTTTTATTATCTTGAAAGTTAACAACTTAAAACTGTATTCTTTTAATAAGAAATTTTGCTTTTATAATTTTCATTTAAAATAAATATCATAATTAATAGGACAAATGTGTATACTTTTATAGTTCATTATTTCGTCTTTCATTTTGTATTACTCGATTTACATTAAGGGGAGCATTTGCTACTCTTCATCATTCAATGATTTCGTCTCACAGACATCATGACAGCATCACCAAACTTTACATTTACTAATAAATTTTTTGTAGTATAGTTAAATATTTAGTTTTAGTATCATATAATTTAATACATATAGTAAATTATATTAACATATTACATGATTAAAAATATATTAATATACATATATATATATATATATATATTAATTGTCTATGTGTGTTTGTATAGTGTGTTTGTTTGGTTTATATTTTAGCCACCAAAGTCTACTGTCACGGACTGATCTCTTCAGCTCACGTGCGGCACTTAGATTCGTTCTAAGTCAGTCTTCTTGATCTTGGGTGGATGGTTTATGCAGCGGAAGTCTTTGTAAAAGAATGTTAGATTTGTAGTGCGCAAGTAAGACGCTTGTGGTGTATGTTTACAACACAAGTAATAAGCTTGTATTACAAATACAAGTATAAGACTTTGATGTTACAAGGAGCTTAGGTGTGTGCAAATGATACACCACCAACCTATTTATACTAGTGATATACATTCTAGATTGTTCTATTTCTAGACATGTCTTTGCATAATATCTAACACTAGATATTTACAAGGATTTCTCTAGATGCACCATGGACTTTCAAGGTTGCTTCCATGGCTGATTTTTGTAGTCTTTTCTAGAGAGTTCCGGGGTCTTTTAGGGCTGCACAAGTTGCTCCTTTATAGCAGCCTTTTATGCTTGGTTTCTAGCTCGTCCTGGGACGTTCTAGAGTCTTCCATGGCTGCAATGTTACTGCAGAATTATATGGGTTGTTCCGGAGTTTTCCGGGCAGCCTTGCTTGCTTTGTAAGTGGCCCTAATCGATAAAAATTAGGGTGTTGTGACCTGCGTATTGGTGGGTTGTGACATTCTCCCCCACCTAATGCCACGACGTCCTCGTCGTGTTATCTGGATGCCTCATGAGTTGTCTTCATGAGTTTTAAGATAGAGACGGTTTTACCTCGACGCCTTGTATCTGGCTCCAAGGTAACGGTGTGCACTTGGTCTCCCTTGATGATGTACATGGTGTTGATGAATGTTACTGGGCAGGCTTTTTCTTTTCGAAAGAAATCCATCCCTAGCACGATGTCATAGTCGTCTGGTGGGACTACTGAGAAGTGCAACTTGCCTGACCACGTACCAATCTTTGTTTTTACGCCCCATGCCGCTCCTTCAATGGGTTTGGTGTCTCCAGAGGCGGCCTTGATCCAACCTTCTTGTGTGGTGATCCTTAAGCCAAGTCTTCGAGCCTCTTTAGGTGAGATGAAGTTGTGGGTTGCTCCGGTGTCAACTAACGCTTTCACAGGTTGCCCTTTTATCTCCATGTTTACGAACTGAAGTACTTTTGATTCAGTCTTCGAGTTGTCTCCGGTTATGGTATGGTTTGATTGGTTTGCCATCATCAAGGGCTTGCCTTCAACTGTACTTAATGCATTAAGTAGTTGAAGTTGCATTGTTCCTAGACGAACTGTCACACCCCAACCTAGACGGCGGAATCATCGAGGTGTGAGAATTACGATTGTTCACAGCCACATAACGCTATTATTAGTTCCAAATATATTAATCAAGATTCAATTGTAACAATACAAGTAAATGTTCAAACAAAGATACATCCAGTATACAAGTATAAAAGTATCCAGATCATTCGTTTATTTCTCTAAGTCCAATCCTAAGTGTGATAAGCTTCAAAGAGTAACCTGAAATATGTTAAAAATAAAATGTCAACATAAAAATGTTGGTGAGCATTCCACAGTTTTCAATACATAAGTATATAAAAGATGGCAATTCAAGTTGTAAATTAGTGAATAAAGTGATTAGGGATGTTATGAACAATGCAACAATCAAACCTCGACAAAGTTTTACAAGTATCAAAGGACGTTAATATTTTATTAACGTTAAAAGTATATACGATCAGCTAAGTGTATTTGATCCCCATAGTGCTCAAGAATACGACACTAGGGCCACCAAATAGGTTGTCTGTCCCATAGATCTATGACTTCGCTGGGCTAGCAATAGTTAATTATTGTACATATAACGCCATAATGTCACACCTGGCCTCTCACACCAACAATATTGTCCGCTTCGCCCACGAGGAGCTCACGGATTTGCTTTTGGTTGCCCGGGTGAAAACTTCCCAGGGAGGTCACCCATCCCTGGGTTTCTCCCACCTGAGCACGCTTAACTGTGGAGTTCTCCTCTCATCCACAGCCAATACGCCCAAAACGCGTTGTTGATATTTAAGGCCAGACATTCCTTATGAACCAGGAATCTCTCCTGTCCACGGCCGATATGGGATATGTGTAGGGTGTCACAAGCACCCCCTGTTTGGACTCATCGTCTCCGATGAGCCCGAGAAGTCACCATACTTGGTGAGGTATGTCCCACACCCCGAACGACACAGGAGTGGCTCTGATACCATTCTGTCACACCCGGCCTCTCACACCAACAATATTGTCCGCTTCGCCCACGAGGAGCTCACGGATTTGCTTTTGGTTGCCCGGGTGAAAACTTCCCAGGGAGGTCACCCATCCCTGGATTTCTCCCACCTGAGCACGCTTAACTGTGGAGTTCTCCTCTCATCCACAGCCAATACGCCCACAACGCGTTGTTGATATTTGAGGCCAGACATTCCTTATGAACCAGGAATCTCTCCTGTCCACGGCCGATATGGGATATGTGTAGGGTGTCACAAGACCCTCAATTTACACAAACGGGGTTTTACCGTTAGGCGTGTGACATACCAGGATCTCAGACACGGTCATATCAAACGACACTATATGAGTTTAAAATAAACGTTTGACTTAAATCAGATTACATAAAAGAAATGAATAACAGTGCGGAAGCGTAAAACTGAAATGTAAACAATACTGAAAGTCTGAAAATATTATGCCAAAATAAATATTCAATGCAACTAAATGAAACTGATGAATGAATGTCCTGAGTGCGTCCTTAATCGTGCATCATGTGCTTAGGCGTTCCTGTGACCTGAGAAAACATGCTAAAGTGTGTCAACATAAAGTTGGTGAGTTCACAAGTTTTATCACAGACAAAAATGTTTGTAACTGTTCGACTGTTTGTAACTGTTCGACTGTTTGTAGCTGTTTGAAATGGTTTAGTAATTAAAGGATATCGATAGGTAGCTAGCCTATAATCATGTTACTTAGCGTTTCGAACCGAAGCTGACTGTTTGTACGTCTAATATGTTTGTTGTTTACCCGTCACGTCTCGCAAGACAGTGACAAATGTTAGGTCAATAATGCACCCGTTTGACCTCCAATAAAGCTAGCGCGACTAGCCCGGGCGGGGTTTGTCAGACCCAGTAGTACTACTCAGAATTACCTCGCTACACTTTATTAACGGTTCGAGAATGTTGGGACTGTTTGTATGTTTGCACTAACGAAACAGGCGATATCAATAATACTAAAAACCATTCATAAAATATGTTTGCATGTTTTCTCCCCCAAAACGGAAAGAAAGTAAAAAGGGGCCGTGAAACTCACCTTGATTGCACAGCAAGGAAATAATGTTCGTACAACGATTAGGGTTTCGGTTAACCTGGATTTCATTTAATAGGAGTATAATTAATATTAGTTGTTATTCACGAGTTTATGATTAATAATATGATAATCGTTCGAGTAAGAATTAGGGTTTTGATAGAATTATGTGTTTTGTTTAAGTAATTAGATTTATAAAATAAATATCATATTTTTAATCTATTTGGTGAATTATTAAGTGTTTTAGAACCAAATTTAGATATAATGATGGAATTCAACATATAGTTAAGTCCGTATGATTAACGTGGAATAATTACAAAAAATATTAATTTAACCTGTTCGTTAAAGTGTATTTTATAAAACATACGATATTTATAAATAATTGATAAATCTTTTAATATAATCCAAAAAATTATCTGGTGCTAAAAAATATAGACCAAGTTTATAAAAATTATTTTTATAATTTTTATAAATTTTCTGTGATTTTTAAAAGCTTAAAAAGCCTCAAAAAAATAAATGAAGTTGCCCGGGTTCGAACCCGGGACCTCTCGGATTGCAATTGGACAGGGAACCGGTGAACCAAGGCTGCAGCCGCGATAGTACACGGTTCCTTTTTGTTTTAAACACACCCGAAAAGTTTTCTGCCAAATCAAGAACCCTAAATTCGATTTTGAACCAAATTGAACATCAAATCGATGTTATTAACCAGATTAATGTTGGGGCTTAGTTTCCCCATGATGAACCGAATGTATAGGTGTGTTTAATTACCTGATTCGAAGTTAAATTGATGATGAACACTCGATGAACAATCGCGACAGAGTTTGAATCCAATTCGTGTGCAAATGTTAATGAAAATCAAATTAACTTCGTGTGTAGCTTCGTGTGATGTTCTAGTTGCAAAGCCCTCTGTTAATTTTGTGTTTGGAAGCTCTAAGCATGGATCCCCATTAAGTTGCAGGTCGCGACGAACGTGATGTTTGAATGTGGAATTTTTGTATGTTTCAGTAGGAATTGAGCTCAGAGGCAGTTTATAAACGAATTAAAGTTCGTGGGTGCTCGATTACTTTGATTATTTTTAGTTTTAGTGCTCGAATTGGTGCGTGGTCGGCCGAACTTTCAGTCGAGTGGATTTGGTAAAGATAGCACTCCGGATTTTTCAATTAATCGTGGGCCTAGGTTCGAATCTCCCACTTGAAATTGTCGCGGCGATTTTATCCGAGTGAAATCGAGTAATTTGGATGTTTGGGGGTCGCCGGAGACCCGCCGGATTGTTGGCCGGAGAGGGATCGACGGGAACAGTGGGCCGGGGGTTGGGTTTTTAGAAATTGCACAAATAGCCCCTGTAGTTTACTTGGTTTATTATTTTATGTCTAAAGTTTCTAAAACAGGTTTCAAAAATTATAAAATTACCCCCTTAACTTCTTAGTTTAAGTTTTTAAATATTTAAAAGTTAAATAAACTTTTATAAATTATTTTTATTAAAGACAATACTATTATTATTATTATTATTATTATTACTATTATTATTATTAATGTTATTATTGTAATTATCAAAACGAACATCTCTTTTGTTTTTTTTAAAAAAATTAGCTTTTATCTACCGAAAAATTCGAGATGTTACAGTATCCCCTACTTTAGGAAATTTCGTCCCGAAATTTGTTCACGAGGAGACTGAAACGAAAAGATGAAGATACTTGGATTTCATTTGATCCTCACGTTCCCGGTGAACTCTGGTCCACGCTTTGAGTTCCATCGGACTTTGACAATAGGGATACGACTGTGTTTGAGTGTCTTGACCTCTCGGTCCATAATTTCCACTGGTTCCTCGATGAAACGTAGTTGTTCGTCAACATGTACCTCGTCTAACGGAATGACGAGAGTCTCGTCAGCAAGGCATTTCCTCAGGTTTGAAACATGGAACACATCATGTACTCCACTGAGTTCTTCAGATAGGTTCAACTGATAGGCTACGGGGCCAACCCGTTTGACAATCTCAAACGGTCCCACGTACCTAGGGTTTAGTTTTTCACGTTTCCCGAAACGAATCACACCCTTCCAAGGTGACACTTTCAACAGTACTTTATCACCAACCTGAAACTCCAATGGCTTACGACGCTTGTCGGCGTAACTCTTTTGTCGGTCACGTGCTGCTACCATACGGTTACGGATCTGCACGATCTTCTCAGTCGTCTCGTGCATAAGTTCAGGACCGGTAAGTTGACTTTCTCCAACTTCCGCCTAGCAAATAGGTGACCGGCACTTACGCCCATACAGTGCCTCGAATGGAGCAGCTTTGATCGACGTGTGATAGCTATTATTGTATGAAAACTCAACTAACGGTAAATGAGTTTCCCAACTGCCGCCAAAATCAATCACATAAGCGCGTAACATGTCTTCCAAAGTCTGGATCATACGCTCACTCTGGCCGTCAGTCTGTGGATGATATGCCGTACTCATATCTAACCGCGTTCCCAATGATCGTTGTAGGGATTGCCAGAAGTGTGAAGTGAATCGAGCGTCACGATCAGAGATAATGGAAATTGGCACACCGTGCCGAGAGACTGTTTCCCTTAGATAGATACGTGTCAACTTTTCCATTCGGTCAGTCTCCTGGATTGCCAGGAAATGGGCGGATTTCGTCAAACGATCTACAATCACCCAAATGGTATCGCATCCGCTGGGTGCCCGAGGAAGTTTCGTGATGAAATCCATTGATATTTGTTCCCACTTCCATACTGGAATTTCCGATTGTTGGAGCAAACCGGATGGCCTTTGATATTCCACCTTAACCTTAGAACAGGTTAAACATCTGCTTACATAAGTGGCAATACCAGCTTTCATATTTGGCCACCAGTATAGGGTCTTCAAATCCTGATACATCTTATCCGAACCAGGATGAATAGAATATCGTGACTTGTGAGCTTCATCCATTACTAGTTCTCGTAGGTCTCCATACAAAGGAACCCATATTCGTCCTATAAAGTAACGAATTCCGTCAGGTTTGACCTCTAATTGTTTCTCCATGCCTCGTAGTGACTCGACTTTCAGATTCTCCGTCTTCAAAGCCTCAGATTGAGCAGCTTTGATTTGTACTGGTAAGTCAGAGTGGATAGTCATTTGCAATGCGCGCACCCGACGAGGCTTTAGGGTTTCCTTACGACTAAGGGCATCGGCTACCACATTAGCCTTGCATGGGTGATACTTAATCGCGCAATCGTAGTCATTCAACAACTCGACCCAAGGACGTTGTCTCATGTTCAGCTCCTTCTGTTCAAAGATGTGCTGGAGACTCTTGTGATCGGTGTAAATGGTGCATTTGGTACTGTACAAGTAATGTCTCCATATCTTGAGTGCAAACACAACGGCTCCCAATTCTAAATCATGTGTCGTGTAGTTTTTCTCGTGAACTTTCAATTGTCGAGAAGCATAAGCAATCACATTCTCGCGTTGCATTAGCACACAACCAAGACCTTGAATAGAAGCATCACAATAGACTACAAAATCATCTGTTCCCTCAGGCAGAGATAGAATTGGTGCCGTACAGAGTTTCTGCTTCAGAACTTGAAATGCGGATTCTTGTTTGTCACCCCAATTATACGTAGTGCCTTTATGAGTTAACGCGGTGAGAGGTTGAGCAATCTTTGAAAACCCTTCGATGAATCGTCGATAATAGCCAGCCAACCCAAGAAACTGTCGTACCTCAGTCGGAGTCTTAGGTGTAGCCCAGTTCTTAATGGCTTCTATTTTTGCCGGGTCAACATGTATTCCATTCTCATTGACCACATGACCCAAAAATTAGACCTCTCGTATCCAGAAGTCACACTTTGAGAATTTAGCATACAATTGTTCTCGTTTCAGTAGCTCCTGAATCAGTCCAAGGTGCTCCTCGTGTTCCTCCTTATTCTTTGAATAAATAAGGATGTCATCGATGAAGACAATGACGAACTTGTCCAAATAGGGTTTGCACACTCGGTTCATGAGGTCCATGAAAACCGCTGGCGCGTTGGTCAACCCAAATGGCATAACAAAAACTCATAGTGGCCATACCTAGTTCTGAACGCAGTCTTTGAAATGTCTTCATCTCGAACCCTTAGCTGATGATATCCTGACCTCAAGTCTATCTTGGAATAGAAACTCGACCCTTGAAGCTGATCGAACAAATCATCGATGCGCGGAAGAGGATAACGATTCTTAACCGTTACTTTGTTCAATTCCCTATAGTCAATACACATGCGAAAAGTTCCATCCTTTTCCTTGACAAACAGGACTGGAGCTCCCCACGATGATGAACTAGGTCTGATAAATCCTTTATCCAATAGCTCCTGCAATTGCGTAGACAGCTCTTGCAGTTCTTTTGGAGCTAATCTGTACGGTGCTCTCGCGATAGGTGCGGCTCCAGGTACCAAATCAATCTGGAACTCAACTTGGCGATGCGGTGGGAGGCCAGGTAGGTTTTCAGGGAAACCTCAGGATAATCACGTACAACAGGAATGTCTTCAATCTTCTTTTCTTCGGTGGTCTTCTCTGTGATCATAGCTAAAATGGCAGTATGGCCTTTGCGCAAGCACTTCTGGGCTTTCATATACGAAATGATGCTAGAAACGACACCACTTTTCTCACCATGAACGGATAAGACTTCACCACTAGGGAGTGGTACACGAACGATTTTCTCGTGACAGAAAATTTCGGCTTGGTTTTTAGATAACCAATCCATGCCAACGACTACGTCAAAACTACCCAGTGTAACATGCATAAGGTCTATCCCAAATTTGTGTCCTGATAGCTCTAATTTACATCCTCTAAGAATATGAGTTGCCTCGATTATTTTACCGTCAGCTAGTTCTACCGTATAACTAGGGTTCATTTCAGTCAAGGTTATATCTAAAAGCTTGCTAAACTTAGTAGATATAAAACTCTTATCAGCACTGGTATCGAATAACACGGAAGCAAAACAATCGTTCAGAGTAAACGTACCGGTAACTACGTTTTGATCGTTTCTTGCTTCACCAGAACCAATCAAAAAGCACGACCTCTGGCGCCATTTCCATTGTTGTTGTTTCCGTTATTTCCCCTGTTGCCATTCTTTAATTGTGGGCAATCCTTCCGGTAATGGCCCTCCTTACCACACTCAAAACAGCCTCTAGTCGCTTCACCCTGTCATTGTTGTTGAGGCTGTTGCTTGATCATCAATTCACCCTGACAGTCTTTAGCAGCATGACCCATCTTTCCACACCTTTGACAGCGGAATCGATCACACTGGCCAAGGTGATGAAAATTGCACTTGTTGCATTTTGGATACTTGTCCGCGTAGTTACTCGATCCCTGACCATTGTTGTTGTTGTTCTGATTATTGTTTGTGAAGCTTCTAGATGAATCAAACTTTCTGAACTACTGTTGTTGGTTGTTGTTGGAGTTTGAGGACTTGTTAGTAGTACCATCCCACTTTCGCTTATTGTCAGATGAGCCAGATGCAGTGCCACGTTTAGGCGAAGTACCCTGTGCCACTGCCTGATCGGTGAGCTTATGAGCTAGCCGGATAGCCTGCTGAATAGTGACAGGATCAGCATCCATAACACTAGCTTGGATTTGAGGAGCTAGACCATCAATGTACTTCTCATTTTGTTTGTAAGCCGGGGTCACCATCTGAGGACATAAAGCAGCCAACTCGTGTGAACGAGTCGTGTATTCCTCAATCTCAGAGCTAGTCATTTTGAGATTCCAAAACTCTGCTTCTAGTTTCTGGACCTCGTTTCTAGGGCAATACTCTTCTTTCATCAAAATCTTGAAGTCTTCCCACGGTAAACCATTGGCAGTCTCAAGTCCTAGGGTCTGGAGTTGTGAGTTCCACCACGTCAGAGCTGGTCCTTCTAGTTTGCCGGAGGCGTACATGACGCGGCTTCCCACCGGACAGTTACACATAGCGAAAACTGACTCGAGTTTCTCCAGCCAGCGAAGTAAGGTGACAGCACCCCCAGAACCACTGAAGGAGTGAGGCTTACAATCCATGAACATCTTGAAGGTACAGGCTGTTGGGCCTCCTTGATTCAGATTCTGGTTGTTCTGGTTCTGGTTGCGGGTCTGTTCATAGGCTGCGAGAGCATCAGCAACACGCTCATTGATGATGGCATGCATCTCAGCTTGAGTCAGGTTGATGTTTCCGTGTCCCCTCGGGCATCCAGGTCTTCTTCCAGACATGATTCTTCAATTCACAATACACGACAGTCACTATCGAATAATAACTATTGATAACAATAATCTGTTTCATACTAGTAGGAATGGAGGATTTGTTTGCATACCGATAGTGAGGTTTCATGAGAATCGAGACCTTATGTCTCCAAGTGTAGAAACGAAAATTTGTACTGACTATGACCGTTATCACCTAATAGAGTTACCAGAATTCTCATGCACGACAAATTACAATTACGTGTGCACCCATGATTCTAATTTGCTTTGCATGGTCACTCATGGTTCCTCCCATTCGTGATAACATACCTTGTCAAGTACCGAGTGTTATCTGTTAAGACTAGCGAAGATGATAGGGCATGTTGGAAGTAGAAACGAGTACGATAGAGTTTGAAAAGTATTGTGTGTTGTTCTCCTTGTTCGCCAGCGTTAAGTTTGTCGTGTGTGTTAGAAAAGAGTTTCGTGTTCCCAAGTGGTAATGTTAAGTTTGATTTGTCGTTGCTTCAACTCCGAGAGTGAAGAATCATATGTAGATGTTGGAAGTGAGCGAGCGGGACTCCCTGCCCCTCGGTTAGTCGAGGATGATACAGGTGACATAGATATTTGTGTATATTGACCATAGTTTATCACTCATCCCAGAAATCCCCAGGTAAGTATAACTGGTCTCGCAATGAGATTTATATGATATGCTTGCCTTAGCCCGGAGGCCTTTTGCCAGGAAATCCAGAATACAGGTATCTATGTGTCACACAAATGGGTAATGTTTGATCGTTCAGTAATGTAATGTTAGCATGCCAGGAGAATGTTCGTACAATAGTTGCAATCATGTAAGAGTGTCTATGCAGTACTAGTGTCGTGTCTAAGGCTATAGTCTAGATGCAAATGCAATCCTAGTTCTCTATAACCAGTAGCTCTGATACCAATCTGTCACACCCTCAATTTCCACAAACGGGGTTTTACCGTTAGGCGTGTGACATACCAGGATCTCAGACACGGTCATATCAAACGACACTATATGAGTTTAAAATAAACGTTTGACTTAAATCAGATTACATAAAAGAAATGAATAACAGTGCGGAAGCGTAAACTAAATGTAAACAATACTGAAAGTCTGAAAATGTTATGCCAAAATAAATATTCAATGCAACTAAATGAAACTGATGAATGAATGTCCTGAGTGCGTCCTTAATCGTGCATCATGAGCTTAGGCGTTCCTGTGACCTGAGAAAACATGCTAAAGTGTGTCAATATAAAGTTGGTGAGTTCACAGGTTTTATCACACACAAAAATGTTTGTAACTGTTCGACTATTTGTAACTGTTCGACTGTTTGTAGCTGTTTGAAATGGTTTAGTAATTAAAGCATATCGATAGGTAGCTAGCCTATAATCATGTTACTTAGCTTTTCGAACCGAAGCTGACTGTTTGTACGTCCAATATGTTTGTTGTTTACCCGTCACGTCTCGCAAGACAGTGACAAATGTTAGGTCAATAATGCACCCGTTTGACCTCCAATCAAGCTAGCGTGACTAGCCCGGGCGGGGTTTATCAGACCCAGTAGTACTACTCAGAATTACCTCGCTACACTTTATTAACAGTTCGAGAATGTTGGGACTGTTTGTATGTTTGCACTAACGTAACAGGCGATATCAATAATACTAAAAACCATTCATAAAATATGTTTGCATGTTTTCTCCCCCAAAAGGAAAGAAAGTAAAAAGGGGCCGTAAAACTCACCTTGATTGCACAACAAGAAATAATGTTCGTACAACGATTAGGGTTTCGGTTAACCTGGATTTCATTTAATAGGAGTATAATTAATATTAGTTGTTATTCACGAGTTTATGATTAATAATATGATAATCGTTCGAGTAAGAATTAGGGTTTTGATAGAATTATGTGTTTTGTTTAAGTAATTAGATTTATAAATAAATATCATATTTTTAATCTATTTGGTGAATTATTAAGTGTTTTAGAACCGGATTTAGATATAATGATGGAATTCAACATATAGTTAAGTCTGTATGATTAACGTGGAATAATTACGAAAAATATTAATTTAACCTGTTCGTTAAAGTGTATTTTATAAAACATACGATATTTGTAAATAATTGATAAATCTTTTAATATAATCCAAAAAATTATCTGGTGCTAAAAAATATAGACCAAGTTTATAAAAATTATTTTTATAATTTTTATAATTTTTCTATGATTTTTAAAAGCTTAAAAAGCCTCAAAAAAATAAATGAAGTTGCCCGGGTTCAAACCCGGGACCTCTCGGATTGCAATTGGACAGGGAACCAGTGAACCAAGGCCGCAGCCGTGATAGTACACGGTTCCTTTTTGTTTTAAACACACCCGAAAAGTTTTCCCCCAAATCAAGAACCCTAAATTCGATTTTGAAACCAAATTGAACATCAAATCGATGTTATTAACCAGATTAATGTTGGGGCTTAGTTTCCCCATGATGAACCGAATGTATAGGTTAATTACCTGATTCGAAGTTAAATTGATGATGAACACTCGATGAACAATCGTGACAGAGTTTGAATCCAATTCGTGTGCAAATGTTAATGAAAATCAATTAACTTCGTGTGTAGCTTCGTGTGATGTTCTAGTTGCAAAGCCCTCTGTTAATTTTGTGTTTGGAAGCTCTAAGCATGGATCCCCATTAAGTTGCAGGTCGCGACGAACGTGATGTTTGAATGTGGAATTTTTGTATGTTTCAGTAGGAATTGAGCTCAGAGGCAGTTTATAAACGAATTAAAGTTTGTGGGTGCTCGATTACTTTGATTATTTTTAGTTTTAGTGCTCGAATTGGTGCGTGGTCGGCCAAACTTTCGGTCGAGTGGATTTGGTAAAGATAGCACTCCAGATTTTTCAATTAATCGTGGGCCTAGGTTCGAATCTCCCACTTGAAATTGTCGCGGCGATTTTATCCGAGTGAAATCGAGTAATTTGGATGTTTGGGGGTCGTCGGAGACCCGCCGGATTGTTGGCCGGAGAGGGATCGACGGGAACAGTGGGCCGGGGGGTTGGGTTTTTTAGAAATTGCACAAATAGCCCCTGTAGTTTACTTGGTTTATTATTTTATGTCTAAAGTTTCTAAAACAGGTTTCAAAAAATTACAAAATTACCCCCTTAACTTCTTTTTTTAAGTTTTTAAATATTTAAAAGTAAAATAAACTTTTATAAATTATTTTTATTAATATTAATACTATTATTATTATTATTATTACTATTATTATTATTAATGTTATTATTGTAATTATCGGAATTAACATCTCTTTTGTTTTTTTTTTAAAAAAATAGCTTTTATCTACCGAAAAATTCGAGATGTTACACATAATATGGTAACCACAAAAGTTCAACTACCCACAACTTTAATTAAATTGCCATAAAGTTTACAAGTCTCGAATAAGTTTACAAGTGCAATGATATAAGTTAACATGTTTCACCCCAAAGTGTGAAAATAAGAAAAAGGGGTATGGAAATACTCACTTGATTAAATAAGTATATTTTGAATGATTAATAAGAAATAATCTTAAGCGTCGTTTCGACGTAGTCCTTTACAATGTACCTAAATATACATTTTACAAGTTTAAGTTTATTAACAAGATTAACGTTTTAATACGAACTAGGGTTTCGATAGGAATTTGGGGGTTATTTTTATAAATAAAGTTAATAAACTATTATTTATACTTTGTTTGATAACAGAATGTATCATTTATAAAAAGGAATTAAATCCTTTGTTAATAACTTGCGTATTATGACATATATTTGAATACTATAATTGTCTTGATAAATCTTTAACCAACGAAAGCATAAGATTCAATAATAATTTAAAGAATAATTGAACAACTTAAATTATTATAAATCTATTTATAATAATACTTACTTATAATTTTTATAATAAATTGTTAAAATATTTTATAAGGATAAATTTACAGAAAATATTTAGAAGATTAAAAGTACAATAAAAATTATTTTTATAATTTTTAGGAATTTTTATATATATTTTTTAAAGTAAATTTAAGGCTAAAAAGCCATTTAAAAAAATAAGAGGGTGCCCGGGTTCGAACCCGGGACCTCTTGGTTGATAGGGTGAAGTGGTAACCAGTAAACCAAGGCATACAGCCGCGGTTAAACTTCATTTTACAATATTAAAACATGTGCAGAAAGAAAACCCCCAAAACTCCATGAACCCTAGATCGATTTGAGGCCAAATTGATCCACGAAACAACTCGGTGGATGTTGATAACCATGGGGCTTTTGCTCCCCATGTAAAAACGAGTGGAATGGTGGGTTTACTCACCTGAATTCGAACGAAAAATGAGCATGCAAGTCGATGAACAGGTCGCGGTGAGGGTGGGATCAAAGATGATGTGTGAGTGTTTTTCAGATGCAATCGAGAATGGTAATAGCTTAGGAATATAGAAATGATCGTTTATATAAGTTTAATTAGACAACTATTAATGTTTGAGTGGATTTAGTTAGGTAAGTTTTAGTGGATTAGTTAGTGGTCCACTACGTCAAATCCGGATAATTTTGTTCAGATTAAAGTGTTTATTATTGTTGGAAATGATCTCGCGATTGTGTTGGTGCGTTTTGGGATTCAAAAGTCCGGGTTTTAAGGTGTTTTGGGGTCGCCGGTGCCGCGGCCGGCGAGTGGCCGTCCAGTCGCCGGAAAATCGGGAAGGGGAGAGAGAAAGAGATATTTGATTTTCAATTTACACTAATGGTCCCTGAGGTTTTCAAGGTTTATTATTTGAGTTTTAAAGTTTTTATTTTAGTTTTAATTATTTTACATCTTAGACCCTGCAGTTTAAAATGTTTTTTTTTATGTAAAAAAATTTATTATTTACAAGTTTAAAGTTATAAAACTTTATTATTATCATTGACATTATTGTTATTAATATTATTATTATTAATATTATTATTATTAATATTATTATCAATAATAGTAATAATAATATCATTATTATAATAACATTTATTTTTAAGATTATTATCACTTTAAGTTAAGTTTTAAAATGTAAATATTATAACACTTATAATGTTATTATTGTTATTTATTAAATTAATTTGTTAACCATCAATTTAATTATCAAGCATAATAAGTCCCTAAAGTTTCAAAATTTACATAAAAGGTCCTTACAAGAATTAACAAAGTTACTTTTAAGTTAACGAAAATATGAGATGTTACACGAACCTCTTCTGGTTCTGATGGTTCATCATCAGATCTGATCAAGGCTGTAAGTTTAGCTTTTTTCGGACAATTCCGCGCATTGTGCGGTCCATCGCAAAGGAAACATCCTTTGATCATTTGTACCTCCTTCCCATATCTTGGTGGTCGTCGATTGTCTTCTCTTCAATTCTGACTTTGGTTATTAATATTGGGTCTCGCTTCCCCACCTTTTTCATCATTATCCTCCATAACGATAGGTTTTTGTGGTCGCCTTTCATTATGGTCGATCATACTTTCAACAACAACGATGCCGAGGACAAGTCTTGAACGTTTCTTCGTTCAAGTTCGGTTCTTGCCCATGTTTGTAAGCCATCGATGAAGTATATGAGAGAGTCCTTTGGTGACAAGTCCGGAATTTCTAGCACAAGGGTAGTAAAATCTTTGACGTAGTCCTTGATGCTACCCTTTTGCTTTAGATTACGAAGCCGAATCTTTGCTTCGTGTTCAGCGTTTTTCGGATAAAATTGTTTCTTGATTTCTTTTATGAAATCAGTCCAGGTTTGTATGGTGCACGTACCTTTATCAATCTCCATGTGCTTTCGTCGCCATCATAAAGCTGCGATCTGCTTCAAGTAAAGAGTCACCGTCTTGATCTTCTTGGCGTCATCGACAATATCGACGGCCTCAAAGTATTGTTCCATCTCCCAAAGGAAGTCATCCACAGCCCTCGCCTCTCGTTTACTAATGAATGGTGATGGTTTGGGGATGTCCACCTTTGTAGAGGCATGGATTATGTTGTCACCTCCGGTTGCTAGTGCGCGCTTGCAAACACTTAGTTCGGTTTGCAAGTCTTTGATTTCCCTCTCGAAGTTAGCTTTGAGTTGACCCAACTTCTTTGTGAATGCCTCTTCCATCTCCTTCCTTATCAAGGAGAGGGCGAGTTTGAGGTCGCTTCGCATTTCATTGAAGTCATTACCTAACGACTCAACATGTTACAAAGAGTCGTAGGTATGTGTTTTGAAGATATCGACTTCAGCCTTGAATTCCTCCATTTCGTTTTTGAATTCAGACAATAATACCTCGACATCTTCAACACTTTTTTCCATGCTTGCAACCAAGTCTTTGGACATGCTTTGAGTTCTCTTGTCACCTTTACGAGCCTCCTCCCGTCCACGTGTCTCGTCTCCGGCAACGCTTGCGACTACAACCTTCTCTAGATTAGATGCCATCCCAATAAGTCGACCTGGCTCTGATACCACTTGTCACGGACTGATCTCTTCAGCTCACGTGCGGCACTTAGATTCGTTCTAAGTCAGCCTTCTTGATCTTGGGTGGATGGTTTATGCAGCGGAAGTCTTTGTAAGGGAACGTTAGATTTGTAGTGCGCAAGTAAGACGCTTGTGGTGTATGTTTACAACACAAGTAATAAGCTTGTATTACAAATACAAGTATAAGACTTTGATGTTACAAGGAGCTTAGGTGTGTGCAAATGATGCACCACCAACCTATTTATACTAGTGACATACATTCTAGATTGTTCTATTTCTAGACATGTCTTTGCATAATATCTAACACTAGATATTTACAAGGATTTCTCTAGATGCACCATGGACTTTCAAGGTTGCTTCCATGACTGATTTTTGTAGTATTTTCTAGAGAGTTCCAGGGTCTTTTAGGGCTGCACAAGTTGCTCCTTTATAGCAGCCTTTTATGCTTGGTTTCTAGCTCATCCTGGGACGTTCTAGAGTCTTCCATGGCTGCAATGTTGCTGCAGAATTATATGGGTTGTTCCGGAGTTTTCCGGGCAGCCTTGCTTGCTTTGTAAGTGGCCCTAATCGATAAAAATTAGGGTGTTGTGACCTGCGTATTGGCGGGTCGTGACACTAGGCTTTACAAAAATGCTCCAAATCATTGCAAAAGCTCTAAATACATTATTTCTTTTTTACTTTGAATTTTTTTTACAAATCCACTCCAAAATGTCAAAGAGATACCCCTTAAAATTTTAAAACCACTCCAAAAGTTAAAAAACAAAACTTTGTTAAACTTTTTACAATTTAATTGTCTCAAGGACGTTCAAAATGGTGCTTGGAGGATGTGGTTAACACAGTGGTGTGACGGAATGCCCTTGGTTTGAATCTCACTACTGTCATTAAAAATTGTTTCTTTTATTAAATTTCGATTTAGTATGGGATATAATTATAAATTGTCAATAGGTATAATAAATGTGAGGTTCAAGGAGTTGATTTACACCTGTTTGATTGAGAGAACCCGCTTGCGTTCAATCTGTACTCACCTCTTTTTAGCGATACCATAGTGTTTTTTTTAAAACATTTACAATTTCGTTAAAAAAACAAACACAAAAGAGACCACGGTAATGTGGGACTATCCCACTTGGTAGAGGCTCTTGCCTCTTAGATTGAAGGTCATGGGTTCAAACCCAGGCAATGTGTATATCGGTGTAACTTAGGAGTAGAATAGAATTTGCCGTTCAAAAAAAAAGAGAGACTACGACAACGCTCAGTCTCAAATAATAGTTTATATTATTATATAGTGGGGAATATTTTGAAACCTAAAATTCTAACATTTTACATAACTAAATATTACATGATTTACACTATCATAATATAACTTCATTTTTTCCATAACACTCGCACGGGTTTATCATAAAAATAAAAGCATTTCTCGAGTCGTTTCACTTGTATGAACATAAAGGGCGATTGCATGCATTAACCTTTGTTGATTTAATTCAAGCAACTAATCTATTTTATAATAGAATTTCTTCATCATAACCATATTTTCTCTAAGCATATTATCAAATGGGTTATGTTATCTCTTTGACAACTTTCACTTTCCCCGTCAAATATTTTTTGACCTTGGCCTTTTATTGTGTCAATTGAACAAGGCAATGCGACGTCCTCCGGTTCAACGTTATGCACTTCATAATCGTAAGCCAAAAGAGGAGTATTATCGTTAAGTTTGACGTGTGTTTGCATCGAATATGTGGTCCCGTCCCATGAAGCTAACACGCACCTTGCTTCTCTTCTAGTGTTGGATGAACAAGCTTGTGTTTTAGTTCATGATTGTAATAAATGTGAGGATCACAAGTAGAAAGAGTTTTAGTTTGAAGATGTGAGGAAAAAATGAAAGTGAATGTTTGTATTTATAGTGGTGTGTAAGGATGGAACCAAGAAAAAAAGGAGAAAAATGAATATTGAGGAAAATGGGAGTTTGGTGCAAATCTACAGAAACTTAATAAATTTTTAAGAACATTATAAATTAATTTATGGATTTAGTTATCTATCTATATTTGTTATTTATAACTTAACAAGTTTACAAATACATTGCTATTTACATATTTATTGAAAAATTTGTTTTACAATTCATAAATTATATTAACTAATCTATAATATCTAATAAAAAAGTTTCTTTTGACACTTTTCATTCTCTTAATATTTCTTTTTGCTACTTGTCATTCTTTTAAATATTCGCACATTGTTTTCCCTCGAAAAGACTATTATAGTAATTTAAACACTTTAATTAATTTCTCTCTCTTATTAACAATCAAATTTATTAATTGCTATATTTTTCTCTTTTATCTATATTTATTAAAATCAAACTATCTTTTGAAAAATAGATTTTAGTAAAGAAATTAAAAATCATATCTTTTTATTATAATAGAAATAATAGAAAAATTATATCATATGAAATTTTCTAAAACACTAAACCTTTTATAAAAATTATATCATATAAAATAGTTTTTTATTAAAATGAATGATATTTCTTTCCCTAAACTTAATTTTAAAAAATTACAAAATATGAAGCTTTTTAATAAATTGAACTATTATAAAATAACGTTGTTTAAAAAGCAGTTTAGAAAAGTTGAATGTTTAAAATAAAACTATTTAGATAAGAGAGTTAAGAAATATAGTACAACTGTTTTATTTTCTTGAACTATTATGTGTATATAACTTTAATCATATATTATATTAAAATATTTTAATATAACTATTCATGTTTATTACTAACTAAAATGCGTTTAATGAATAAGTTTCCAATCTATCGATCTATCTATTTATCTACAACAAGTTAAAAACCTATTTTTTATAAAAGCACACTTTTCATAATAAAGTATTATAAAATACAAAATGCAACAAAACTTTAAAAATGTCATTTTTCTTAAAATAAAAGTTTTCAAAAACCATAATTTTTTAAAAAAATAAAATTTAAGAAAAATACATTATTGTTTATTTACTTTAAGTAGCTATTTATATCTAATTATAATCATGTTTTATCTTCAATCATGGTTTTATAATTCATAATTTTTAATTATTAATTATTTAATAGTTTATTTATTTAAATCGTGTAATACACGGGGTACTAATCTAGTATTTATATATTTGTTAGTTTAGAAAACCTAAATAAACTTGGGGGACCCATACAACTCATTAGTGGACGCCCGTCCCCACAAACTAGCGAGTCGCGAACATAACCACATAATACGGGTATCCATGAAAAACGTATTTTCTAGTCAACCAATTTATGAGTAGTTTAAATTACCCTTGCATTTGAAGCAGACAACTAATGTATTGTTTACTAGTGATTTAATACATTTATTAATTAATGCATCTTGTATAACATATTAACACATAGGCGTTTTATTCCACTTTATTGTTACTTTTGATTTTATAAGTTGTCTAAAGTTTAATAATAGCTAAATTGATGAATTAGGCCTCTCAGTTATTTGACTTATTTCTCTATTGTTTTATACACACAATGGCACAATCTCCATCCCTCACCCTTCATCACCATCACCATTTGCCTCGGCAACCACCATCTAACACCTCACACAACCTCATATATACCTTAGATTTTAGTTTTGATTCTTGGGGACAACACACATGTTGTGTGGTTTGTAAACACAAATTTTCCGAGGTTAGGTTTGTATAGGAGGGATCCTAATAAAACCACATTGTTTTGTGAAAAATAGAGAAAATCAATGGAACTGGTTATATAATGTATAGACTTTTTATAGATAAGGGTATGAGTCAAATAAAAACCATAACATAGTTTTATATATACGTCACATATAGGTTACGTATATGTAACCATTTTTTATTCAGCATAGTGTTACGTATACGTAATAATCTTTATTCTCGTATATATATTCAACATATATGTAACAAATACTTTAAATAACATTTAAACAATTAAATAAACAAAAAAAATTATGAATTATGTTATTTGGTGTCGTGATTTTCTTTGGTTTTCACATAACAATGGATTTTCTCAGGAACTTTCCCTTATGTTTGTAAACACATAAGTACATTAGTCCATTTTCTAGAGGGATTTATGTTTAATTATGATTTAACACATCAGTTTTATGGGTTTATTTATTTCCCTACTTTGCAAAATATAAAACAAACAAACAAAACAAACAAACATACCCAGTGTATCCCGCTGAAGAGCAGGGTCTGGGAGGGGTATATGGTGGCAAGTCTTTCCTCTATCTAGAAAGATAGAGAGACCGCTTCCGAAGAGACCCCCGACTCGTTAACAAAGGCAATAACAATAACAATCATAATACAACGCATATACAAAGCATATAACAAAGCATAACAAAGGCAATAACCATCATAATACGAAGCATATAACACAATGATATATATCACAAGAAGAATTAGATAATGCGCATGTAACACCCAAAAAGGATAGATGAGGAAAACTACACCTAACGTGTGGGGTACGGCCATATGTCACCGTATACCCTTCCCACCCACAAAACCCACTAAAAATCCTTAATTTTAATTCTACGCCTCCACTCACTTCTATCCTCGATCATGTTCTCAGAGAGATGCAAGTCCATCATATCTCTCCTAATAACCTCGTCCCAAGTCAACCTAGGTCTACCTCTGCTCCTCCTACCCTCTAAGCTGATGTTCTCTACTGCTCGGACTGGTGCTGCCATCGTTCTCCTCTTCACGTGCCCAAACCATCTTAATCATCCCCCTCTTATTTTTTCTGTGATACACGCCACCTCTAGCCTCTGGCGAAAGACGTCGTTTCTTATCCGATCCAATCTTGTGTGTCCACACATCCACCTCAGCATTCGCATTTTTGCGACCTCTATTTGTCTCTCGTGCGATTTCTTTATGGCCCAACAGTCTGTGCCGTATAACATAGCTGGACGTACTGCCACTCTGTAGAATTTTCCCTTTACTTTGCAAAATATATAAACACAAAAACGCTCACCATACATGGGTTTTGGAGTTTGATGATTTATGTGCATATCAGTATATAGGTTCGTATGGGTTAAATGTATTACGAATCACATTAACTTTGGCCCATGTGATACTGATATGTTAAATTAACCAAACCCATTAATTATAATATTAAGCGGGTGAGTGGTGACTAGGGTACCCATCCAATAATCGAGTAACAAACACTAAAACTTATTCAATTTTGGTAGACATCACATGTTCACAATGCATTAAATGAGTTATTTTCAGGATTTAAGGTTTATATATTAAATTAGGGGGTTTTATAAAATAGTAACCAATTTTTAAAAGTGTTCTAATTAGTTAACTCAAATTTTAAAAGTATTATACTTAGGTTACTCGGTTTTTATATTTTATATAAATTAAAAGCTTTAACATGTTTTTTAGCATGTTATACTTTTGCTTTCAATTATAAAATATTTTTTCTATCTTTTGATGCTGATATGGAACGTTGACGTAAATTTTAGGTACTTTTTTTTTATTTTTTTTCATAATTAATATGTTTTTTATTTTTCAATATAATTTTATATATTGTAAATTTTGACCACCACGTCTTCTCCACCGTTACTTACTTGACATAAGAAATTTAATGATGACTCGATTTGATCATTTGATGGCTCAATTTGAGAAAAATACGCATGAGTGACTAAATTAGAACACTTTTGAAACTTGGTTACTATTCTGTCACATTTTCCCACTAAATTATAAGTAAATAGGGATGTTTAATAAACTTTTAATGTACATTAATAATATATTACCCTACATATTAATAAGAGAAGGAAATGAACAGTAACAGCATCCTGTCATACACCTGCGTGGCATGATACTTTCAGCCACGTTTCACGAAACTATCACACGTGTTTAGATTTCAAATATTTTGTCAGGTATCAATTACACCTGTTTAACTTTCAGGTGATCCAAAATGGGATTATATACATTAAGAGAGAGATATCAAGAGGCAACATTGACCTCCAGTCAACAGCTACCCATCGTGGTGGAGAATCAAGCAAAATCACGATGCCTAAAGGGTGCTTATCGGCGCCATGAGCAGCACTTTTATCTTTATGCATTCCTCATGGCTTTAAAGAAAGAGAGGAATTTCTGGTTTTGGGTTACGGTGGGGCTGTCGGTCCTCACCGACTCTGCCGGTTCATGGCAGCGGCCGAGGTTCGGTTGTTGCCTGTCCAGAAAGGTTTGGGTTAGAGGAGGGGCTAGGGCACAAATTGTAGAGATAGAAAAATGCATGTAGCTGTTGCTGGTGGTGGAGATGGTGGAGGTAGAGGCCGTTCGACTTGGCTGTTGTCTGCCGTGTAACCGGCGGTTCGTTATTGACGGCAATCATTTGGGCATCTATAACCCCCTCTGGTTCCGTTGAGAGGGGAGGAACGTTGTCGTTAGCCGTCGTCACACGCCCATCGTTGGTCGCTACGGAATCAGAACCCTGACCCAGTGGTCCTTGACGACGCTGGTGGTGTCTATGATGGTGGCTACCAAAGAGCCTGGCTGGTTTACGAGCGTTCAAGCGACATCGATGACAACCACATTCGTGCAGCCCAAACGACCCCATAGGCGGAGATGGTGGTTAGAGGCTGTAGCAACCCTAGCGGTTGGCGGTTGCGCGAACAACAGGATACCCGAAGTTTGTTTATTAGTTTTGAGGTTGGTAGCTCAATCTTATGACTAGGTTTCAATTTGGTCGTAGGAATTTGGGTTTGATTTTTAGTCTTTCATGATGTTCTAGCCGACAATTTAAGTCATGAATTATGCAGCTTGGAAAAGATTTTGGGTGAAAATTTGTTCTTACTTTTCTACAAAATTCCATATGATTTAACCTAATTTGTTTTAGGATGATGAGATCCAATGAAAATCAGAACAATTAACCATGTTGGTCAGTTTGGGTCTCCTTGTAATTCCAACATGCAGTAGGTGAATTGCTGGTTTGGGAAAAATTGTCAACGGAATGACAACCTAAGGCATCAAACACAAAAACAACATACAAAGTACCTTGCATCTGCTATATGACTAATTCATAATTGCACCGTGTTGTCATCTTACTCATTCTTAAAGCTAGGGTGAATGGGAAAAAGATTAGAATGTTGAATAAGGGTGAAAGTAATTTGAGTGTAGCAGAGGATTATACGATATTGATGAACTTGAACTTGGGATTAGAGTTTTTTTTATCCCGAGAAACGATGAAATCAACTTCTATGATAAGGTTTTTCACTATTATCTTAGATGGTTTTTTATTGTGTTGTGAGTTTCTTTAAATGGTAATGATGACTGCATTTTTGCGATTAGTGTAGGGTTTTATGGAATAAGTTTGAGAATTTAACAAATCTCCTTTAGTTCAATTGATTTGGTTTAATTGGTAGGTGACTTGAGATTTTAGTTGTAGAATGAAAAATTTATTTTGTTGGAGACATGACTATTATTTGCAGCTTCAAACTTTATCTTTAACGACTATAGGCTCTCTTATAGGTCATTTGCAAATTCAAAACAAACAGGTATAGTTTCTATTCCTTTTATTTTTCATTCTATTTGTCATAAATGAACCTTTCTTTCTGAAAGAATTCAAGTTTTAAGTTTGCCTAATCTATTGGACTATTGGCTGCTCTCTGTTGTTGGGTTAATGGTTGCATGATGTTTGTGATTGTATATTTCATTATTTTTAATAGCAAATAAATATTCACTTACATATATTATTTGAGGTTAAACCATTAAAGTATGATGTTTGAGATGCTTACCTGTTGAAGGCACCAACTATACTTATGAACTATTTAAATTGGGTTGTGCTTATTTCAAATGGTTCAAGTAACAGTTAGTTTATGAAGAACATGTCAAAAGAGTTGAGGAGGGGCGAGGGCTTCCACTTTGTAACGAGTCAAAATTTGAGTTGACATTTTGGTTGATACGTGTTTAGATCATTCGACGTTATAATTGACGTAAATTTAATTCGGAAATGATTGAAATCGATTGTACTATATACTTGACACATACATCGCCGCAACGCGGCGCGGGGAAATATACTAGTTAGTTTTATATCAAATCGTAAATGAAAACTAGAATATGTTACAATTATATAAAAATTAATGAATATAGTTATGCATGCATATAAATTGCCCCGATATATTTAGATTTTTGCTAATATGTGGCTAGCTCACGTGGTAGAGCCTTTGTATCTTAAAGGGAATGTATAGAATTTAAACCCAAACAATAATTTAATATTGAGTAATTTAGAGTAGTATAGGTTTAACATAATAAGTTTATATATATAGAGAGAGAGATTTTTCTTTATATATTTTATAAATTTAGTCTTTCTATAACATAGAAGTTAAGAACCCCCCCCCCCCCCCCCCCCCCCCCCCGGGAAATTCATGGACACGAAAAATAAGTTTTTCCTTTTTTTCCTTTCCTTTTTGTATTAAATGATTTAGTTGAGAATCATAAAATTAACACTCAACCGGATTAGCTTTTAAATTTTCTTAGAGATGATAAATGTCAAAGAATAAATTTTGTAGGACATGGCTGATGTAAGAACTAGTGAATTTCATATAAAACTTTAAATTCTTACTTATATACAATCGGAAAAGAAAATAAATTTGGCAATTAGAACGAGAGTAGGAACATCATGGTCGTAAATAGTGCATTCATCTGGTGAAGGTTTGAATACTGTAATTTGCAGGTTTGGTGGTGTTGGTTAACAAGCGTAAATTAAATGATCGTATACAAACACGAAAGAATTCAGTATATTGATAGATGATCAAATTGCGATTTGGTTATAAGTTTCTATTTGATCCCTAAAATTTATTACGTATGGAAAACGTTCACGTGTATGCAAATCTTTAATTGATTTTGTTTGTTATCTTTTTAAGTGTAAAACATACCACATGCGCTTCACACAAGAGTAGCTTAATTTTAGGCCTTTTTAGTTTTCTCCTCCCTTATATAATCACTAGCTTTAGTTACCCGTGTATTATATGAAATTGTGAAGAATTAACTATTAAATAATATAAAAATAAAAATAAAATCAAATATGTTATATATTAAATAAGACATAACAACTTTTGATTATAAGGTCACAAATAAGCAAAAACATTCTTGTAAACTATATTTGTTGTAACATTAGTAGATTTACACTCATTATCTAAAGCTAAAGCTTCAATCCATATTTACTCTTAATTTGTGAAAAGATGTCATAAAGTTGATCATGCGTAAAAATAGGCTCTTTCAAGTATAAACCGACTTGACACATATTGAGTCACATAAAACTGTCTTTTTTTAGACTTAAAATGAATACTTTTGACGGATCAAATCGTGTCACACCCCGACCGACGGCGGAATCATCGGAGCGGACGAGGGAATGATTGATTGTTCATAACACATGGTTGTCTAATAGTGGAAATAATATTAAAATCAGATTACAAGATAAAATAAGTTCAACATACACAAATACAACAATCGAAACCACAAATAATAATTGTCTTTTATTTTAACTAAGTCCGTGTCTTAAATGAGCACGTAGAAGTCCACTATCTTGCTTAACCTGAAATCATGTGAGAAAATAAAGTCAGCTAACGAGTTAGCTGGTGAGTAATCACAGTTTTGAATATACATATAGATTGATTGATTGAGAATAATTCAATTCACAAGGTAATATTAAGACTTATATGGCAATAGCGAAGCATATAGATAAACCGATACAATATAAACCCCTTGACTTGACACTTGCATATAATAAACTCCACACAAACACCATAGATTGACTAATTGCCTCTGGCATAATCACCACTCGTAAGCCATGTGGGGTGGGTTATCCAAACCAGTAGATCTACCATTGATACCAGGATTGATTGATTGATTGAATTAGGGTTTTACTGTCGTCCAGTTTATCACAGTATGTTCACATAATTGCAAGTAATAACATAACCTGTCTTGAATTGAATTTAGAATGAAATAACAATAGAATATCATGATTGAATATTTTGTATCACATGATTTCCCCCAAATGGGAAATGATATAAAAAGGGGATATGAATACTCACTTGATTGATGAGGTTTGAATTTGGACGTGATAGATTAGACACCAACGATTTCCTTATGATTAACCTAAGGAACGGTGTCTCGAGTTAGAATAATAATGATTTGGGAATTTGGGAATGTATTAGGATTTCCATTGTGTCTTGAATGGTAATTTAAATCTATTAATTTTATTTGGTTTGAATGTCTTGAAATAAATAAACGAATTTGTTGAAAGTGATTATGTCCAGAATTTTAATAAAATTTATGCATATAAGTTATACATATATACAATTTATTAATAAATTGTATATGTATATTTATATACATAATTATATATATTCATGTAATTATATCTAATTTCATGTATGATTACATACATAATTATATTTATATAATAAATTTATACATAAGTAAACGTAACTATATATTGTACGTTAATTATATACATATGTTATAAATTGTATACGATGGTGTAAAATTATATACCTGTAATTTATTTAGATAAAAGTTGTTTCGATAATTGAATATATATATATATATATATATATATATATTGAATTCAATTTATTTATTGTATAATTATGTATTATACACTAATTATAAATTGGTGAATAATACAATTAGTTATTTTATTTATTTAAAACAAATAAATATAAATGAAATAAATATAAAAATAATTTCAGAAAATAATTAAGGGGTTTTAGAAAATTTTAAGGTTTGTAAAAATGTTTTTATGATTTTTAGAATTTTTTTCTGAATTTTTAAAGCCTAAAAAGAAGGCTTAAAAAATATGTGAGGTGGCCCGGGGTCGAACCCGGGACCTCCTGTTTGAGATGAAGCGCATGAACCGGTGAACCAAAGGCCTAAGCCGCGAGAGTTCTCGGCCTTTAATTCTTTTAACCTCTCAAACTTGTTTCTCCCAAACCTTGATGAACCCTAGATCGAATCCGAACCAAATTGAACCTCGGATCGATCATGTAAATGAAATTAACCTTAGGGCTTTTAATCCCCAAGTGAAAACGAGTTCATAGAGGTATTATTTACCTGTTGAGATAGTGTATTAGATGAGTTTGAGTTTGAGATAGGTCCGCGGCTTTAGGAGAATCAAAATCGATGATTGTGTGTGTTTCTGATGAGTTCGAGAGTATAGATAGGTTCGGGACTGAGAATGTTTAATTATATGACATCAATTTGTTTATTATAAGTGTTTGAGTGGGTTTATTAGTTGGTTTAGAATCCGAGATAAAAGTGAGAATTTTAGCCGTTTATTTGACTAATTCAACACGTTTTTGTGTTGGAGTTCCATTCGAATTGGATCCAATGAAACTTTCGGTGAGATTGTGGGGTTCAATTTGGATAATTTGACTGATTTTGGTCGGGGATTTAGTGTGTTCGATGTGGAAACTTTGGATTCGAATTCACCGACGATTAATCGTGTTTAATAGGTGCCTTGGGTTCGAAACTAGTCCACGAGTGCATTGGAACCGGTTTTGCGAGTTGAAATGGTGAAATTTGATCGTTTTTGGCTTCGCCGGAGTCCGGCCGGAGACTCGCCGGAGTCTGGCCGGAGACTCGCCAGAGTCTCGCCGGAAAAACGGGGTGTCGACGGGGGAATGGGTTGGGTTTGAAAAATTTACACATTCAGTCCCTGTGGTTTTAAGTTTATTATTTTATGTCTGAAACTTTGGTTTTAGGTTTCATAAATTACATAATCACCCCCTGGACTTTATTATTAACATTATTATCATCATTAATGTTATTATTATTATTATTATATTATTATAATAATAATAATAATAATAATAATTATTATTATTATTATTATTATTATTATTATTATTATTTAATATCGCAAGCTTTATAATTGGAATCCCCACGATTGTATTATTAACAAATGTTAACATAAGTTAATATAAAAATACGGGTGGTTACAGTCTCCCCTGCTTTAGGAAATTTCGTCCCGAAATTTGTTCACGAGGAGGCTGAAACGAACAGATGAGGGTACTTGGTTTTCATTTGGTCCTCACGTTCCCAGGTGTACTCTGGCCCACGTTTAGACTCCCAACGAACTTTGACAATGGGTATCCGACTGCGTTTGAGTTGTTTAACTTCTCGATCCATAATTTCCACAGGTTTCTCAATAAAGTGCATAGATTCATCAATCTGGACTTCGTCGAGTGGAATGTGGAGATTTTCATCGGCAAGACATTTCTTGAGGTTGGACACACGAAACGTCGGATGTATATTGCTAAGTTCCTGGGGTAATTCAAGTTTGTAGGCTACTTTCCCAATTCGCTCGAGCACTTTGAATGGACCCACGTAACGAGGTGCTAGCTTCCCTTTCTTTCCAAAGCGAATCACTCCCTTCCAAGGTGACACCTTAAGAAGTACGAGATCACCGACATTGTATTCCATGGGCTTACGTCTTTTGTCAGCATAATGCTTTTGACGATTTCTAGCAGCGACCAAGTTATCACGGATCTTATGAATTTTGTCGGTTCACGACCCATGATCTTCAACAAGAAGAATCTTAGGTTTCCTTTCTGATTTGGGAAAATCTTGAATGTTTCTAGAACTTTGTTCATCACAGATAGATCATAGTGATTCTCTTCTTCTTTCTTGATACAGTTTGTGTTTTTATGTTTCTGAGGTACACTTTGAAGAACTTTTCAGGTTCTGATGAGGTATCAAAAGAAGAAAATTCATCATCGATTAAGCTGACCGCTTTAGTGTTTACTTTATGTACAATGGCAGAGCCATTAGAGGTAAAAAGAGAGTCTAAAGTGTTTTACTATTTTGAGTCCAACAGATGGGAGATCGACATTTTCGGCCATACAAGACCTCAAATGGTGCCATCTAAATGTTGATATGGTGATTGTTATTGTAAGAGAATTCGATCAACAGAAGATGAGAATCCCACGATCCACTGAAATCAATGACACAAGCCCGGAGCATATCCTCGAGGGTTTGTATCGTTCTTTCAATCTGACCGTCGATTTGTGGGTGATAGGCTGTGCTAAGATTCAGTTGAGTTTCGAGAGTTGATTGGAGACTTTTCCAGAAACGAGAGATGAAGCGACCATCGCGATCAGAGATAATATCTTTGCTTGACAAAAGATTGTTTAGGAAAACTACCATCACGTAAACATGTTTTGATGATAACTCACAATGAAAGTCGATAAATAAGGAATAAATGATTTGATGTAGCTAGACCGAGTTAAAAACATGAGAATAAAGGAAAAGAAATCGATTTAAGAATTTAAATGTTCCAAGCTTAGAATCAAAATTAACCTAAAACGATCGGGTCTCTTTTCAAGTTCAGAGATCATGCTTTGGCTTGATAGATCGAAACACTAACATTATTTCACCCTTCAAGTTAATACACGCGTCTCGTCACTTGATTACAACCATGGTAAGTTGGAGATCAAGAAATGAGAATAGTCCTCAAGGTATGGTTTTCACCCCTAACTTGATGGTGTACTTTCAAGGTATGACCACTAGCTTACCAATCAAAAAAAATTTGATCTGAGGATCTACAGAAATAAGGCGAGATAACTCACCATTAAGGTAAGGGAAATCACTCCTATCTTAACGATGAATTTTTACAAAGACAAAATATAATAAGATAGATTTCCTCGTCAAAATCCAGAATTCACTCCTACTTTGACGAGGTCGTTTCATTTGAGAAAATACAATCCATAAAAATGAAATTATCATCAAGGTATGAATTTCACGAGTATCTTGATGATTGAGCTTTAAGAAAACAATCGAAGATTGACATTTGTCACCAAAGTACGGGTTTCAATCCTATTTTGGTGAGATCATGTCATTTGTGAAATGTAAGTTCCAAAGAGAATAATTGAAGACAGTCCTCGAGATAAGGAAATCACCCTAATCCAAAGGATGAAATTTCATAAAACACATCATTGGAAAACCATTTATTGAAATAAATAAAGAATCATCACCAAAGTAAGGGAATCACCCCTGTTTTGATGAGTTAGAATCATTTAGGTGATATGAGTGTCCTTAGTCATAGGTTGACTTGCAAACTCTTGCATCTCCCACGGTGCAAACGGTTCAAAGTTCGACTTAACAACGAAAGGAAAAATATCTCAATTAGAAATTTAGAAATTTTCAAATTACATCAATGTAACAAAAAGGAAAATCACGATTATAAATCTTGAATTACATCATGAAGGCGAAATCAAGGACAAGAATTATTCAACACCACATCATTGGTGGTTTGAGCTTGTTGAGCATTAATGTTGAAAGCACGTCCTTGAGCCGTAGGAACTAGGCTGACAAGTTGAGGGCATCGATTGCGAAAATGGTTCGGATCACCACATTGATAGCATGCACGACCCTGGGTAATTGCAGGAAGATGTTGGTGAACTGGTGCATTGGTCGGAGCTTTAGCAGCACTCCTGCACACGTTGAATGTATGACCCAAACGACCACAGTTTGTGCATTGACGACACTGAATGTTAGCGGGATGGTGATAACTGCAGTTGTTACACTGCGGATAGGGTCCAGCGTATGACTTTTTCATTAGCGATTGGTTGTTTACTGCTGGTTGACGAGTTGGAGGGACTTGATTTATTGGCACAGCAGGGGTAACCACAGCAAAGTTTTGGGATTTAGTCTTCCTCTTCTTGTTCTTGGAAAGCCCGGGTTGATCGGTTTTGACGGTTTCGTTATGAAGTTTATCGGTATTCTTCTTCGATCCTTTCCTGGTTAAGGAACCAGCTTTCACATGATTATCGGTTAACTGTGCAGCCAGCCTGATAGCATCTTCTAGTGTCGAAGGATTTCTTCCTAACACCGTATCCTGAATCTGCATAGGTAGTCCACCAATGTATTTCTCGATGGCTCGGGAGGTAGGGGTAGCAAGATGCGGTACCAAAAGGCTTAGTTCGTGAAATCGATTAGTGTATGCTAGGTTCTCGCCACTGTCTTGGGTTAATTCCCAGAATTCAGCTTCCAGTTTTCGGACTTCATTCCTTGGGCAGAACTCTTTAGTCATGAGCTCCTTAACTTCAGTCCATGTTAAGGCTAGAGCAGTTTCAGTTCCACGGGTTCGTTTCTCTCCGTTCCACCAAGTAAGTGCGCGTTTCTGAAGAACACTTGTGGCATACCGGACTTTCAGATTTTCAGGGCATTCGCTGTTCAGGAAAGTGTTCTCGATGCTTTCGAACCACTGTAGTAATCCGGTAGCACCTTCAGTTCCACTGAACTTAATGGGGTTGCAAGAACTGAAATGTTTGTAAGTACAAGTTTTGGGAGGGTTTGGTGCAGTTGGGTTTTGGACAGTATTGTTGCCTTGGTTCAAATAGGTAAGTAGAGTTGGGATGACCGCAGTAACTTCACGTGCTACAATAGCAGAAATCTTACGGCCAGAGTTTCTAGACCGTGAACGGATTTGACGAGAAGACATTCTGGAATATCATTAAGATATTTTTATGAAAATTGGATTAATATGAGCTATGAAAACGACAATCGGGAATTTGGCATAATAACAATGAGATGTTCCGTGTGTAATCGTTTGATTCGTAAATCAAAGGGAGTACGTTGACTAATCAAAGTGTTATGTCCAACACAACCTTATTGAAGACATGCATACCTATAAGCAGATACTCATCCCGAGGGTTCCCAGGTAAGGTAAACAGGTCCATCAGTTGGTTTGGATTTATGCGAATACCTTGCCTAGACAGAACACCCCGAGATACAGGCATCCCACTCTTCCAGCATTGCATGTATTCAGTTGTGAGACACAGACTTTGACGAGATTTTGAAAACCATAAATAACAATCGAGTTTTGGAGTTTGAAATCACTTGAATTAGGCACATAATGCCTTAGAATATGAGTTAAGATTCGTGTGTACATTGATAAGATTCAAAGCATAAGAAGAATCACATAAGGCATATAATCACATAAACAAATATAACCATATAAGGCACATAAAATCCTATCTAAGCATGTAAAATACATGAGAGGACTCATATGTAAGGGTACTTAGTTATAGTCTAGGTCATTCCATTTCTAATAACCTAATTCCCTATAACCATGGCTCTGATACCAATCTGTCACACCCCGACCGACGGCGGAATCATCGGAGCGGACGAGGGAATGATTGATTGTTCATAACACATGGTTGTCTAATAGTGGAAATAATATTAAAATCAGATTACAAGATAAAATAAGTTTAACATACACAAATACAACAATCGAAACCACAAATAATAATTGTCTTTTATTTTAACTAAGTCCGTGTCTTAAATGAGCACGTAGAAGTCCACTATCTTGCTTAACCTGAAATCATGTGAGAAAATAAAGTCAGCTAACGAGTTAGCTGGTGAGTAATCACAGTTTTGACTAGATTGATTGATTGATTGAGAATAATTCAATTCACAAGGTAATATTAAGACTTATATGGCAATAGCGAAGCATATAGATAAACCGACACAATATAAACCCCTTGACTTGACACTTGCATATAATAGACTCCACACAAACACCATAGATTGACTAATTGCCTCTGGCATAATCACCACTCGTAAGCCATGTGGGGTGGGTTATCCAAACCAGTAGATCTACCATTGATACCAGGATTGATTGATTGATTGAATTAGGGTTTTACTGTCGTCCAGTTTATCACAGTATGTTCACATAATTGCAAGTAATAACATAACCTGTCTTGAATTGAATTTAGAATGAAATAACAATAGAATATCATGATTGAATATTTTGTATCACATGATTTCCCCCAAATAGGAAATGATATAAAAAGGGGATATGAATACTCACTTGATTGATGAGGTTTGAATTTGGACGTGATAGATTAGACACCAACGATTTCCTTATGATTAATCTAAGGAACGGTGTCTCGAGTTAGAATAATAATGATTTGGGAATTTGGGAATGTATTAGGATTTCCATTGTGTCTTGAATGGTAATTTAAATCTATTAATTTTATTTGGTTTGAATGTCTTGAAATAAATAAACGAATTTGTTGAAAGTGATTATGTCCAGAATTTTAATAAAAATTTATGCATATAAGTTATACATATATACAATTTATTAATAAATTGTATATGTATATTTATATACATAATTATATATATTCATGTAATTATATCTAATTTCATGTATGATTACATACATAATTATATTTATATAATAAATTTATACATAAGTAAACGTAACTATATATTGTACGTTAATTATATACATATGTTATAAATTGTATACGATGGTGTAAAATTATATACCTGTAATTTATTTAGATAAAAGTTGTTTCGATAATTGAATAATATATATATATATATATATATATTGAATTCAATTTATTTATTGTATAATTATGTATTATACACTAATTATAAATTGGTGAATAATACAATTAGTTATTTTATTTATTTAAAACAAATAAAAATAAATGAAATAAATATAAAAATAATTTCAGAAAATAATTAAGGGGTTTTAGAAAATTTTAAGGTTTGTAAAAATGTTTTTATTATTTTTAGAATTTTTTTCTGAATTTTAAAGCCTAAAAAGAAGGCTTAAAAAATATGTGAGGTGGCCCGGGGTCGAACCCGGGACCTCCTGTTTGAGATGAAGCGCATGAACCGGTGAACCAAAGGCCTAAGCCGCGAGAGTTCTTGGCCTTTAATTCTTTTAACCTCTCAAACTTGTTTCTCCGAAACCTTGATGAACCCTAGATCGAATCCGAACCAAATTGAACCTCGGATCGATCATGTAAATGAAATTAACCATAGGGCTTTTAATCCCCAAGTCAAAACGAGTTCATAGAGGTATTATTTACCTATTGAGATAGTGTATTCGATGAGTTTGAGTTCGAGATAGGTCCGCGGCTTTAGGAGAATCAAAATCGATGATTGTGTGTGTTTCTGATGAGTTCGAGAGTATAGATAGGTTCGGGACTGAGAAATGTTTAATTATATGACATCAATTTGTTTATTATAAGTGTTTGAGTGGGTTTATTAGTTGGTTTAGAATCCGAGATAAAAGTGAGAATTTTAGCCGTTTATTTGACTAATTCAACACGTTTTTGTGTTGGAGTTCCATTCGAATTGGATCCAATGAAACTTTCGGTGAGATTGTGGGGTTCAATTTGGATAATTTGACTGATTTTGGTCGGGGATTTAGTGTGTTCGATGTGGAAACTTTGGATTCGAATTCACCGACGATTAATCGTGTTTAATAGGTGCCTTGGGTTCGAAACTAGTCCACGAGTGCATTGGATCCGGTTTGCGAGTTGAAATGGTGAAATTTGATCGTTTTTGGCTTCGCCGGAGTCCGGCCGGAGACTCGCCGGAGTCTCGCCGGAAAAACGGGGTGTCGACGGGGGAATGGGTTGGGTTTGAAAATTTTACACATTCGGTCCCTGTGGTTTTAAGTTTATTATTTTATATCTGAAACTTTGGTTTTAGGTTTCATAAATTACATAATCACCCCCTGGACTTTATTATTAACATTATTATCATCATTAATGTTATTATTATTATTACTATAATTATTATAATAATAATAATAATAATAATTATTATTATTATTATTATTATTATTATTATTATTTAATATCGCAAGCTTTATAATTGGAATCCCCACGATTGTATTATTAACAAATGTTAACATAAGTTAATATAAAAATACGGGTGGTTACAAATCGTGAGCTAGATATTGAGTGGATGAGGATATTAGTATGAAGAAATTAACTAATATACACTGAAAAGTTATATGCAATAATTAGATCAATTTTAAATCATTTTGACCATGTAATCAAATATAGAGATATAGTATTGAATCGGGTTGGATCAGGCTATAAATGTTTATAATATTTTTGATTAGTTGTTGATTATTATTTATTTAATATTAACTTTAGTAAACCCGTGTATTATACGGGTTGAAAAAATAAAATATTAAATATAATAAATTTTTTAAAGTATAAAATGATAATCTAAAATAAGATATGATTAAAATTACACATGAGTAATAACTATAAGTAATAAAGTAACGATATCAAATTTTAAACTTTTATTCTTGAACTTTCTTTCCGAAAAAAGTTAAAACATTTTTTTCAAAACAAACCGTATTAAAAATGCTATTTTTAAATTTTTTATTATAACTCTTAATTTTAATTATTTTTAGTTTAAAAAAGTTTACTTTTTAAAAATACCAATTTTAAAATTTTATATTTTAAAAAAGTTAGATGTTTTAGAAAAAAAAATTAATTGTATAAATTTTTTTCTAAAAATAACATTAATAAAAAGACATCTTTTTAATTTTTTAAAAAATTTAATCTAAGAAAGAATTAAATTATTTAATATATTTATTAATTTAGGTAATTATTTAAGATGAGACAGAGGCGGGAAAAATAAACTTAAGGGGTCTAGAAATACGTCAAGTGTCCCCCTAAGTTACTCTTTTAGTATTATATATAGATTAAAACCCTTATCTCTATGAACCTAAATTTAATAAATTAAGTTTTGTTGATCCTAAAATTTTGACTAGCTACTTGACGACGGATCATGGGCGTATCAGTGTACGCATGTCGTCTTCCTCGACAGTTTGTGGACAAAACTGGGATATACTTAATTTTTGGTGTTCAATTCACAGTGAATCTATAAACTCTAATAAAGTAAAGTTTCTTTTGCCACTCGTCATTCCTTAATCCATGTTTTGTCACTTGTTATTTTTCTAGAGATTCACACATCAGTTTTCCCTCCAAAAAGGGTGTTATGATAATTTAAATTCTCATACAAATTTCTCTCTTTTATTAAAAATAAATTTTATAATTAATATGTTTTCTCTTTTATATTTGTTTAAGTCAAACTATCTTTTTCTAAAGTAGATTTTATGAAGGGATTTAAAAATTGCATCTTTTAATTAAACTCTAAATAACAAACAACAAAATTTTATATAATATGAAATTTTCTAAAACACTAAACATTTTTTAAATAAAATATTTTAAAATTATTTTGTTTTTAAAAAAATTATAAACAGGTGAAATATTTTAAAACAGTCTTACTAAAACAACCAGAATAATTACAAATCATATTTTTTAAAAACAAGATTTTTATAAAAAAATATTTTTTATAAAAAAATATTAAAATAAATGTCTAAAAATAAAACTATTTACATAAGAGAGTTAAAAAATTATATAATTGTTTTATTTCGTGAACAAACCTATATATAATTTTAATTATATTTTATATTAAAATATTATACTGTAATTATTCATGTTAATTTTACATATATATTTCATATTAAAATTTAATCCCTTTATTTAATGATTATTTAGCTTATCTATCTATCTATAAAAAAACTAAAATAAGCGTGAAACAATTATAGATCTTATTATACTTACTTTCTCATTTCTCTATATTATTAATAATAATGTTGAACACTAATAATAATACACTTTTTAAAAACAAAAATTTTATAAAATACAGAATACAATGAATTTTTATAAAAAATCCTTTTTCTTAAAACAATATATTTAAAAATCATATTTTTTTATAAAATAAAAGTTAAAAAAATACATTATTATTTATTTACTTAAAGTAGCTATTTATACGTATTTATAATCATATTTTATTTTCAAGTATTTTTATAATACATAAATTTTTATTAATATTAATTTAATATTTTATTTGTTCAATCCGTGTATTACACGGTGACTAACCTAGTATATACATAATACATCGATCGCAGCGAAGCAAGCGTCGTCTTTTACTCTTTTGGGATGATAACGAGTCGGGTAGGAGATGTGGTTATAAAATGTGCCCCTTTACCCATACCTATGCATACCCATCACGTAATTAACCATACTTAGTAGTTAGTACTTGTTGGGTTTGCATGTATATCTATGGTATTAGATGTACATGTTTATGATCTTATGTGGTTTAAAGTTACGCATTTAGATGTTCATTACCGAAATCTATCTTAAACTTACCTAAAACTTACTATAGATATAAAAATATTCAAGTACATTTCTAATAGTTCTGTTATACTTCCAATTGCTCCATATTAATAATTTCAAGTTTTAAACTCCAATAAACTATTATTATATAATTTGTGATTACATAATATATTAATATACTAGCTTTAGTTACCCGTGTATTACACGGGAGGTGGAGAATTAATTATCAAAACAACACAAAGATATAAATAAAACTAAATGTATTACACAGTTTGAAAAAATAAAATTGATTAGTTGTTGATCGTTATTTATATAATACTAACTTTAGTAAACCCGTGTATTACACGAGTTAAAAAATAAAATATTAATTATGATAAAAGTTTTTGAAGTATAAAATGATATTTTAAAATAAGATATGATTAAAATTACACATGGGTAATAATTATTAGTAATAATTTTAATTTTTATTTCCATAAAAATTTAACCATTTTCTCCAAACAAACCGTATTAAAAATATCATTTTTAAAAGTTTCTTATTATAACTCCTAATTTTAATTATTTGTAGTCTATAAAGAAGTTTAATTTTTAAAAACATCAATTTTAAGATATTTCATATTTTTAAAAATGTTTGATATTTTAGAAAAACTCTTATTTTACAAAATTCATTTTCTAGAAATAACATTAATAAAAAGACATTAAGAAATATTTTTAAACTTAAAAAGAATTAAAGTTATTTAATATTTAATTTAGGTAATTATTTAAGAGGAGAGAGAGGTGGAAAAAATAAACTTAGGGGGTCTATGAATGTGACAAGTGTCCCCCAAGTTACTCTTTTAGTATTATATATAGATTCGGTTTTGATGTGGATAATGTGTTTAGATAACTGGGCGAGAACTTCTAATAGTATTTCATCTATCCCACTCTCATGATATCTTTTGAAACTCATCTCATAACCGATATCATACAAAAGTACCTATTTTGTTACACGTCTAGCTTGAGGTTTCAAGTTTATGGTTTTCTAGCGGTTTCGTGTTCCTTTTTCACCCCTAGTAGTCTTGATGTTTTAGGACGCTTTGCCTTGTTTGGTTGACGCAAGGAGATGTAGTAGTATATAACCGATGTTATATTTATCGTCTTTAAAATTGAAACTTATAATTTAAGGATGTATGTAGTTAAACCCTAAAGCTTTACTCCTTGAATTGTCAGGAGTTGCAAATTTTGGACTCCTCTCCTAGGGTCGTTAACCCTTGAACCCTGCTTCCATATGCAATAATATCCTATATAAGTCAATGATGAAAGTATAATTTATCGAAAATACTAAAAGATTAGTTAATTAGATTAATATTATAACTTATTAATTTTTAGAATATCATGACATACATTTATAGTCATTCCTAGTCTATAGTATCTAATAAAAGAAGGTTTTTTTGTCACTTGTCATTGTTTTAACCCACCTTTTTGACACTTGTCAAATTTCTAAACATTCACACATTTACTTTCCCTCCAAAAGTGTATTATAGTAATTTATATACTAATACAAATTTCTCTCTTATTAATATTGAATTTTATTAATTACTATATTTATCTCTCTTATCTAGATTGTTTTAAATATAAATTATATAATTTGAAAATAATCTTATTAAAACAATCAGAATAATTACAAATAAGAGTTTTAAAAAAACAAGATTTTGATAAAAAAATATTTTTTTAAAAAAAACTTAAAACGATTGTTTAAAAATAAAACTATTTAGATAAAAGAGTTAAACATAGTATAATGATTTTATTTCTTGAACTATTAGGTATATATAATTTTAATTATATTTTATATTAAAATATTATAATCTAACTATATTGTTTATTACTAACTATAATCCGTTTAAATAATTGATTTTTAGACTATCTATCTATCTAAAAAAATAAAAATAAACTTGAAACAATTGTAAGCCTTATCATACTAATGTTCTCATTTCTATATATTTTATTAATAACATTGACTACTAATAATAATACTCATACTATTTTCAAATATAACAATGTATAATTTAATTAATAAAAAAAACTATTTTTATTAAAATCACTCTTTTTTAAAACAAAAGTTTTATAAAATACATAGTACAACAAAATTTTTCTTTAAAAACTAATTTTTCTTAAAATAAATATTTAAAAATCATAATTTTTTTATAAAAAAGTTTAAGAAAAATACATTACTGGTTATTTATTTAAAGTAGACATTTATACGTAATTATAATCATATTTTATCTTTAAAAAATGATTTTGTAATGCATAAAAATTTATTATTACTAATTTTTTAATATTTTATTTATTCAATCCGTGTAATACACGAGGATTTACCTAGTTATGAATATAACCACGAGTTACCCCGTACGTGTCACATATCCACTATAAGTCTATAACTAACATATATATCATCCTTATTTCATCCAACACTAAAAACTATATTGTACGTGATAATCTACTCATACCAAATTTGGCTTACGTATCATTTGCAAAACGTACCTTAGTCAATAAAATTGATTACAAACATGAGTTATGTTCACGTATCCATTTCGTGTAAGGATGTCTGAAGCATAAACTAAAATCATAACTCTTCATTATAACGTACTAATAATTACACTCTCTTAATAGTAGTATTCATTGACACTTAAGGTTACGTTTCATTCCAGTTTTATCCATATTTGAAGCAACGAGTGGTGATGTATTCCATATATCCTATTTTCCAGAAACATAAAATTTAAATAAAAATTTGGAAACATCGGGATGGACCGCAATGCTACATAGTAAGAAAACAAACAGAAACCGTTCCAAAAAAAAGAAAGAAAGAAAGAAAGAAGAAGAATAAAATAAGGTTTTCAGAAATGTAAAAAAATGTAAAAGTTTAACTGCTTTTTTTATAGATTAATTAGCTTGGTATTTTTATACACGTGATTATTTTTTATAATTTCTTGACTAATTAATTTCACTTTATTTTCTTTAAGTAAGTTAATTTGATAATCTAACACAACAAGGCATTTCATTAGAAAATTGAGAGGTTAATAGTTATTGTTTCTTGGAAAACTAATTTATGATAAATGCAACATAAAATACCAAATCTGTCAATTTGGTGTATGTTACTTCTTTTTCTTAGGAAGGATAATTTCACTAGATTTTTTTTGAACAACCGATAATTTCACTAGATGATTTAATATTTTTTTAAATAAGCTGTGTGTTTTAAAAATAACGGGTAAATTTAAAACTATAATTGATCCTGTTATCGCGCTTGAAGTCCACCCAAGAGGTATATTCACCTATCATTAACACAATGATAGTCAACCTATCATCAAGCACCAACCCTCTGGCCTTTAAGTTAGGTGCTCAAAACCGCTTAATATTTTTAAACTAGTTTGTATAGGTACAAGTTTCAAGTTAAAACTAGTTCTAGTTAAAATCAGATGGATTTGATACGGGTTTTTTATAAGATTTTTGTATGTTTTTTCTTGGGTTGAGTGTTTTTAGCAAGTATGCTTCTAGTTTCAAATTGGACTAGCTACGGAGGAATATAATCCAGTTACAAACCAACGGTTATATTGATTTCAAATCAGTTCCGTATAGGTACCGTTTAAACCTGTTCTGTTTCAATTTCAAAACTTGTTTTTTGCCCACTCAAAAGACCAAAAATTAAGATAGAAAATCCATTTTGCATACAAAGTAGGTTAAGGTATTAAATATTTCAAATACAAAGTAGGTTCAGATATTAACTATTTTAAATATCAAACAAGTTTAAAAATTAGCTATTTAAACATCAAATAAGTTTAAAAATGCACATTTAACCTGTCATATTAAAAAAAAAAGGCAGAACATGTTGGTTCTTAATAAATAATAACCATAACTATTTCAATTCTCACGAAACTTTTGAACCTAAAAGAGTTCACCCTCTATTCATCTATGCACCCAAAAACTTTAGCTGTCTGCCTGTTCAAATATTGGAGTTCAGTGTTGACTTATTTAGTCAAAATAGATGAGCTCTTAATTTTATTTTATTATAGGTCAATACTAAATATGCCCCGTTCAATTAAGGCTATTGGTCCCCTAATATAATACCTAAAGAATGGACCATCACCGATATGTGTTCTCTTGTCATATTCCTCTTTAAAAAGCATTACCATGGCATTATCCTTGATTTCTTTTGTCATTAGGAATATAAAGTATTCTATTACATAATGAGTACGTTGGCCATAGTCGACACATTGTTAAAATCTAATATTTTAACTTTTTGTTTGAATGTTAAAATTGATCTTGTTTCACACTAGATAAGATTTCTATACCAAAGTATCGAAATCCAACTAGCCCACGGTTATAAAAACAGATGTAACAGTATAAACAAATTTTTACATAGCATTTAAATCATTATCTTCTACAAATTTTTACAAAGCTTTTAAATCATTATCTTCTACAGACAAAAATATGAAGTGTATTTTCATACAGTTATTTAGGTTATTTTATTTTATTTTGATTAAGGAAACTAGTTACATACTATTTTTTATTCTTTTTTCGTACATCATCTCAACTTCATGGCGTATGCTACGACCGTTATGTTATTAACGTAAGAAAGTTATACATCACGACTCAAGAGGTTCCAATACATTATTCCAATACATGTGAAAAAGAAGTAAATGCGTAAATAACTATACCAAAATAAACTAATAAAAATTTAGTAAAACGATGTACTCTTAAAAATAAAATAGATACAGGATATTAAATTAAATATTTTGTTATCGTCAAGATTAAAACTTATTCAAAATGTGGCAAGAATAATATATAAAAAGAACGATTTTCATAATGTTAAGTTTTCTGGTATTTTCTTGCAAACTTAATAATTGCTACTTCTCTTAACTTACACATTTTCTATTTACTGTTGGACCTAAAAGTGCATGACACATGGAATCCATTTGGTAAGTGCACATCTATAAGCAAATTTGATGGTCTCCCAACACCTATTAAAGTTTATTATTATTCCTTTTTCATTTTTTGAGAAAATGATGGTTGAGGCATGTTTTTGAAATCAAATTGTTTCCTTTTGGACATTCTTTGAACTTAAGCCTTGATAGCCCCACCAAATACCTATTTGGCTAATACTTTTTACATTGATAAAGAAGTCAAACCTTTCACAATGATGCATGAATTCAAAATATTTTTTTTATTTGAACATTGGTTGTTTTCACATGTTTAAAATCAAAATAAAGTTGCACCATCTTTAATTTAATGGTAAAGTATAAAATGTTTTAAGAATTATAAGTTTATGTTTTCTACAAAGATAGATGTATCATTTAATCATTCTACTTTGACTCCAGATATAAAAATATAGAAATGAAGCATAGTACGAGAAGTTTTCAAATTTGATATACGTTTTTTAAACCAATGTATTATAAGTTGGATTTTACTATATACATTTGTTTGTTGTTATCTTTTCTGACTCAATGTGGCACCCAAACGATAAACATGTTAAGGTTGACATATCAAATCAAAGTCTCGCATTATAATACTATGATAGAATAAAGCTGAAATTTAGATTTTTTTTTGAACTTTAGAGTACGAATTTTGTCTCTCAAAGGTATTGGTATGAAGACTTTTAAAAATCTATATGTATTATTATTATATATGAACATACTCAACCCAGCATAACAAATTTAGAAATTTGATAATATAATCTTTATTGTTTGAATAAAAAAGAGGATTAAGGACATAAAATTTGGATCACTTTATGTGGAAGTCTCTTTCAAATATTCCATCAAAAGTGAATGGCTCAATGTTTTCTCCACTATGAAGTTCAGCATCAAAAGGGCACTATTTCATGAACCATTTTCATCTACTAATATCTTAATATAACTTTATTTTATTTTCAAGAAACTAGTGATTTTCCCTATTAAATAAATAATTCATGTATTGGGCGCAGTAAGATCTACAAACAAATTATATTATGTTTTGGATTTCCTTTTGAATAATATAAGATACCAATCGATCCTTAATAATCTCTTACTAGACTAAAAGCTTTTACTTAATGGCATATGCGTTTTCTTTCTATCATTTCATTATTTTTGTGTGATTTATATAAATACCATCAAAGGTTAAATGTTAACAATTGAGTAATGTCATATTCATTTGTGCCACACTAAATAATTCAAATTATTTGTAAAGGTTCCTTATGAATGTGAAGTTATTTTATAAGAACTTTTGGCACGCATATAATTATGATATAAACTCATGAAAAAGGTTCAAATACAAAGTGTATTTTTGCTACAAAGTGTGAGAATACATAATGAGTCAAAAAAATACACAAAAAAATTATATCTCACAATCTAAATCAAATTTCAAAAAAGTAATTCGGAGCTTTTGCTCCCCTAGTCGTCCTAACTAAGAAAAATAACAAAAAATTTAAAAAAATAAAAAAATTAACGGTTTTTTATTGTGTCATTTATGAAATACACAATGACTTCATTGTGTCATTATGAAAGACACAATGACGTCATTATGTCAATATAAAAGACATAATGACGTCATTGTGTCATATAAGGACACAATGAAAAAAAAAATATTTTTTTTTTCTGAAAGAAGACATCGAGAGGAACAGAGGCTCCGAAGTACTCTTTTAAAATTCGATTTTGATTGTGAGATATTAAATTTTTTATGACTTTTTTAGCATTATTGTGTCTTCTCACACTTTGTAGTAAAAATACACTTTGTAAAATAACCTATTATTTTTACAATGTTGGCTAGTATATGTAGATTTTTTTTCACGTTTTTGTTGGACTACATTTCCGAAGGATTCAAAACGTCTTCTCTATATGAGAGGCAAAAGCCCAAGTAAAAAAAACACAATGAGTATGGGCTCAGTCTAATTTCTCTAACTTTAATTGAGATAAAGATTTAGGCCCAAAACATATACCACTTAAATGCCAGTCCACAAAATCAACCACTCTGGGTTGTTTTCTTTTTTTGCGAATTAATTTTTCCTTTTTTCTGAATTAAATACCAGCCTATAAAATTAAGGAAAAATGTCACATAATAGTAATCAAGTTTTAAAAGTGTTCTAATTTAGTCACTCGTGCATATTTTTCTTAAATTGGACCATCAAATGATCAAATCGAGTCATCATTAAATTTTCTTATGTCAAGTAAGTAACGATGGAGAAGACGTGGTGGTCAGAATTTGCGATATATAAAATTATATTAAAATAAAAAAAACATGTTAATTATGAAAAAATAAAAAAAGTACCTAAAATTTACGTCAACGTTCCATATCAGCATCAAAAATAGAAAAAATATTTTCTAATTGAAACAAAAGTATAAATGCTAAAAAACATGTTAAGGCTTTTAATTTATATAAAATATAAAAATTGAGTGACCTAACTAGAACACTTTTAAAACTTGAGTTACCTAATTGAAACATTTTGAAAGTTGGTTACTATTTTACAAAGTTACCCTTAAAATTAACAACACTTCTTATATATTTTAGAGTTGAATTCGATTTGATTCCTCATATCCTTGATGTGTGGCTGTTAATCCGTCTGGAATTGAGGTTATTTGAGTTTAAAAGTTTGAGACTATATTCAAATTCCAAATTTGAATTAGAATCCGAAAACAGATTTCAATTCGAAATGCATCTTGTCCAAATTGAGTCCAAAATCCAAATGTGTTATTGAAATGCAAGTGTTCAGTTAGAAAGAAAGTAAACCCAAAGGACTTTTCACTTAAAAATGTTTTGAAATTCCACAAAATGTTCTTGCAATTAGTATGTGATAAACAACGTGGAACTTTTCTCCCACGTTGTGGGTTTAGAAGTTAGAATGAATGTACACTTGGTAGAGATAAGTGGTGATGACCGCAAAAAGGTTAACATTTTTAACATGTTTTAACCATTAGGTTGGTGGTCCAGCAACAAAGATGAAATTATTAGAACACATAAGTTTTAAGGTATTGAATTCACACAAAACTAATAATATTAACTATTCAAAAAATACAATAAAACGTAGACCCTCACCTGTTAAAAAGATTCCAGATCGATGATTTTCTTTTAGATGGTGCCATTTCATAAAGGAACCGGCAAGATGCTAGGAGACCCAACAAACTAGAACATATAATACATGTCTAGTGAGCAACTACAAGACTAAAATTATACCAATTCCCCCAATCTAACAAAATGTAATCAGTAATTTGTCTTATTTTTTATTCACATAAAGCTTATGAATTCAATATAATAGTTAATCAACACATGTGCGTAAATAAATGGAATTGTATGATGACACGTGAAATAATAGCTAATCAAGTAAAAAGCGATAGTGTTTTAAAACCATAAATCTTAATTTTAAAGTATATTTCATTATCTAAAATCAATAAAATAAAAACACAATTCAATTTAGATAAAATCTATCCAAAGTTTATGCAAGGAAAGGAGACACTTTTTCATGTTACTTTTTTGTAATAACCTTCCGTACTAAGATATTACGAAAACGGTTTGCAAATATTTCCATAAAGGATTGCTTAAAGTAACATTGTGCTATCTAAAGCGCAAATGATTAAGTTGTACACTTTAAGCACAAGAAAAAATAAAATAAAGATGTTTAAAAGTTAAAACTCCTTGTGGAACAAAATTTTTAATCATTCACAATTTTCTTAAAAAGTTATTTACATGATCTCAATCAAATTGTAAATCTTCACATGTCTCATGTTTCAAAGTAATCATTCATACTAAAACTAAATTGTAATTATGTAACCGAAAGTTTATAATTATACCCTCGGACAACTTAAAACATAATTACAATCACTAGCAACAGTCTAACCATAGAGTTGTACGTCCCTCACCCCAGTGGTGTTCGGTAAAACCTCACTTGAGATATATAGTAGATTTCGGTTGTAGTATACTAGGATTAATTAGATCCGTTTAAAGAAAAACTAAAAACATAACTATTATGAAAAAAAAACAAAGTAACATTACATATAATTATTAAATAAAGAGAAACCATATACACGTTTAAGTCTAAGAACCTCATGTAATAATACTTTTTCTTTTATAAATGAAAGATTTAACTTGATTTTATACATGATATAATTGATTTAAAATCATTTCAAACTATTCTGAAGAATATTCATGATCGAAAGTGCTATAGCAGACAACTGAAAAGTTGCATCATTTCTCTTGGTTAACGGCGAAACAACACCCTTTTTCTCCTTAAAACCATCTTCACAAGTGGTAGTAGCATCCATAATCGAACTTATTTGTATATTTGCATCAAAAAAACGTTGGAAATTATAACTCTTCATGGCGTCTTTGATGCCCGAAATAGCGTCCGAATAAAGCTCAAAACAATCATCCAAACGTGACTTCACATAAGGATCAAGCTTCTTTGTGTTGTTCTTGAGCAACTGTTTGATGTAACACCTTGTGTCAGTGATGTTATACCTTGTTAGCCTAATGGACATCATCCCGAGGCCTTTAAGGTCAGCGCAATGGCTAGCCGGTGCGGATTGGAGAGAGGTGGTGCAAAATTGAAGATTCACATTAGGGTCTTGTTGTGAAGAGGTTTTGCAAGTGTCATATATGAGATTTTGGCCATTGATGGATAAGAAGAATAAAAGAATGTAAGAGAGAAAAATGGTAAACTCATTTTTTTTTTTGTGTATGTTTAGTGAGGGATATGGGGAGAATGATTCTTGGGTTTCTTTGGGACAATGAGTTTTATACACAAAGAAAAGGTAAAAACGTGTGGATCTTGAGTGCTTTTAAACTATTTTTTATTTCCTAAAAACTTTAAGAAACTATGCAGGTTCGAAAAATAATAAAGGCATGCCTTAGCATACTAAAAAAACAATAGAAACAATTCAATTAGCAACTCGGCACCATCTTTGTAATTTTCTTATCAATCAGAATAGTTTGATTTTATTTACTTTTTATAACTAAGTTACAAGTTAAAATCAAAAGAGTGTTTATATAATGATAAGAATGTCAATCACTCGATTATTCTTATATATATACCGAATGAAAAAAACACTGTGACATATTCATATATAGCAAATACATATAATAGGATTATTAGTCCACGAAGGGGTATTTTTGTCAATTGTCTTCTATATCGTTAGTGGCTATAAAAAAGAATAAATTACTATTTTCGTCCGTAAGGATTGGTTAACAATACCTTTTAGTCCAAAAGTTTAAAAATCGTTGTGTTAGTCAAATAGTTTTACTCATGAAACCACTTTCATCCGGTCCACCAACACAATTTATTTATTTGTTAATTTTTCTAAAAAGATAAAACTACCCCTCTTAATAAAAATATATAACTAAGTAATATGAAAAAGTAAGAAAATTATAGTTAAAGTATTATTAAATTGCAGTCGCTCACTCCACACTCTCCCTGTCTCGTGTACCACGCCTCTTGTCACTGTCCGTCATCACCAGCGCCCCTTCTCCTCCCGTTCTTCTGTTCCGTTCTTCCACCACCACCGTCCTTTATTTGCGAACCCACCTCGCCTAGAACCGGGTTCAATACCTGTCAGGATATTGTCTTCTTTTGCCCTTGATGGGTCGCCGATACAAAAACTCGGAGTTTTTTGTTATCACGCAATAAATTGCTCGAGTAGGTAAAACGTATCCTCCTAGAAAAGATTTTCATAAGTACTTTGTTTTTCTCCTCAACCAAACATTTCAGTTTATCTAATAGGATAATTTGGTATTAACCAATAGTGATCACCCAGATTTTCACTAAGCAAATTGCTCTAATCAAACAAGCTCATATGATAATGATTAAATCATACAAGTGTCGTGAGATTTTTTTTATTTTAACATTTGTATTGTGACACTTGTTAATACAAAAGAAATAAAAATATGCTAAAAAATCCAAACCGAACAGATTCGAGTTCGGTGATATTAAAAAAAAAAACACAAACTTAAACATATATAGCAACTTAATTGAATTACGCAAACGTAATTAAAAAATACCCTATCTTAATTAAACCAGGCAAATCAAATCATACCAATTGTGGAAAACAATAATCAAGAATTTTTTAAAAAAAAAACTCACCTATATAAAGTTACAAAAATACATCATCAACACGTATCTTGAACTATTTGCAAAAGCCCGGTGACGCTTGTACCCTTCCACCCGCTAACATAAACGAACATGCGGCTATATGTAATTGGTCACTACAACTTCGTATGTTTCACGTAGAATTTTCGTCTCTAATTGATCTTGTGGATTTTCCTTTCTAATTGATCCGACACATAATATAACTTAGAACAACAATTTGGGCCATTTGCTATTTTTTAAATCTAAAATATATATATAATATATATAATATATATATATATATCTATATATATATCATATATATATATATATATATATATATATATACCTCTTGAGTGAGACTTACTGGGTATGTTATGTTATGTTATATATATATATGCATACACTAGCTATAGTAAACCCGTGTGTTACACGGGTTGACTAATAAATAAGATATTAATATAATAAAATTATTAAATATAAAATAATATTTTAAGATATGATATGAAAAATTATATATGAGAAATTACTATAAGTTATAAAACAGTTATATCAATTTTTAAAAAAAATGTTTTAATTTTTTCTTAATTAGAAATAACATTAATAAATAGATCTTTTTTAATTTATTAAAATTTAAAAAGTGTTAAATAATATTAATAATAATTAAGGTAATTATTTAATAGGAGAGAGAAGCGGGGAAAATTTGGGCGAGAATAATGTGGTGTTGACACGTGTCATTCGAATATACCTTTTATTAGAGTAAGAAGATACATACATACATACATCATATATATATATATATATATATATATATATATATATATATATATATGTATAGATATAACGGTAATCAATTAGCTTTTCTTCTTTCCAATCAATCAATTAATTATTTAATTAATTCTCGCTCATAAATAAAAAAGAATTAAATTGGAATTAAGGAGTATAAAAGAAAGAAAAGAAAAAGAAAAAGATATCTATAATCTATAACTTATAATAAAAGAATAACTAGTTGTCAAGCCTCTTCTTTGGACATCACAAATGCCAGTAAACTTCTCATAGTGCAACAATTATCGCTTTTGTGACGAGGGTTTCCGTTGGTTGTACATGTGTAATTTCATTTATGTGTGCAGACTCTTTGATTGAAATGACCTGCAGAAAACTGGTATATTTGAAACTTTATAGTGTGTGCAATATGAGATTATTAATTTCGACCTGATGAAGTCAATGTTGGAACCCAAAGATTTCAATTTGACGCGGTTCTAAATAACTTCTGTGAACAATGATTTAGCATACTGTTTTCCCTTTATTAGTGCACTTGATGAAGTTGATGGTATCAGTAGTTCTATGTATTAAGGTGATAAGGTGAAATCAGCCTATATTAGTTGAGATTATCTCTATAATGCACAAATTTGATATTAGAAGATACATCTGTAAAGTATCCATGCAAAGCCCTTTAACAAGTCAAACTTATTCATAAACTTTAAAAATATAAAACATAAAATATGAAGTATAGTATACAACTTGACACCATTGTTGTCTTCTTTAAATGTCTCAAAAACTGACCACAAAACCATCAAAAAAAAACCACACAAAACAAAACAAAGCTGATATCACTTTACCTCTCAGTCTTACCATATGTAACCAAACCTTAAAAAACTCACAAAGACTGTACATCATGTATCAATCAATTCTATACTCCCTTAAGGGCCATAAATGATAAATCCAAGGGTTAAATTAGTAAAATAAGAGCAATTTACTTCAAAATAGTATTAATATTACCGTGTTGCAGGTTCATTCTCTAGCATCTTCAGATGTCTTTCTCAGCAACTCTTCCAAATCTTGAATTTGTTTATCTTTTTCTTCGATGATATCATTCGCCCTTTGTAATGCTTCATTATCATACTCAGCTTGTTCTTCCATCATTCTTAAGGACTGTAAAGCTTCTGTATAAAGTGCAGCCTTTTCTTCTTGTAACCTGGTGATCATAGCCATTGCTTGATTCGTAGCAACAGCCGATGCGTTTCTTTCTTCTTCCAGTTCTTTATATAAAATTCCAAGAAGTTTTTTGTCATGTTCAATTTGTCTTCTTAATCTATCAACCACAAATTCCCCTTCAATTTCACTCACAACACTTCCATCTAATGAAATATTAGATTCGTTTCTTTCCAAGGAGATTCTACTTTGAAGGAACTGCAAGCCTGCTAGTTCATCACTGTTCAAAGATAATTTGGGGCTTATCAGACTGTCATTAGATCGGTGTGATAATAATATCTTTAAGTCTTCACTAATTCTTGTTGAAGAATTATTGAAAGATTTCTGGTCTAGAAGCTTCCCAGAGAGTTGTCTTCCTTTAGTGCTAATAGCAAGCTTATATGCATCACCAAGATCCAACTGGTTTGGTACTTGGTAGCCATTTGTAGTTGCAGGGTCTTTTATCGCTTCATTCAATATTGGAGGATTGGCTACAAAACAAATAAACTTAATAATCAGTAACTGGTTTAGTTTGGTTCAATAAACTTGACATTTAGTTCTAAAGTCAAATCCACTAATCATATTTGGTGGTAGTGGCAAAATATTGCAGCATGTTTACTTAAGAATGAGTCGGTTTAGGCTGTGTTTTATCTCAAACGGGTCAATAAAACTTTTTTAGCTAAAATGGATTTTAAACTTTAAAGTCAACCATGTCCATCTAAATGCATATAATATTTTATTTACTGAAGCTAAATTACTCCTGTAAAAATATAGTTCTGGTATTCATTTTTAACACAATAATTATCATAAAATAAGAAAAAATGAAAAGTGGGCAAAAAAGTGCTTCAGGTCACCTCATCCAACCTGTTTCAACCCTTTCACAACTTGCCTAACCTACCTCACAAACCCATTTTGCCGCCTCTAATATTCAATATTCATATGATATTTGTATATGTTAGGAAATACCTTCAGTCGGTTTGAATAAAAAGATAATCACTTGTTATGTCACAACTTTGATTATTTAATAAACTAGTACACAAAAGGATAAGCATCTTGTGAGATGGGATTAGGTTAGAATAAATAACTGGAATTTCATTTCAGCATTTGATATTTGGTTAGCAGCTTTAAAACTTTAATGAAGTTAATTGTCCAAAACTAATTATATGACCCTCAATAATGAGATAATTAGAAGCATAATCTGTTCATCCAGATTAAAGCTGATAACTGCAACTACAAGTCACAGTGATCAAATAATCACTTTTGAAATACACATCTAAACACCCTGTAAAAAGGAGATTAAACTTACTTGTCTCTAGAAAGTCATCAGCAGGATTTGTTGCCTTATTGGGTGACGAAACCTCGTCAACAGAGATTGGTTCATTAATACGAGATATATCTTCCTTACTTTCATCTTTCTGACATTTAACCACACCTATATCACGTGTCGCAACAGTTGCAGCATCATTGTGAATATCAGAATATTCAAATTGTGAATCAGACTTCGAATGAACTTCAGTAATGATAGCAGAAGCAGGGATTTCTAATTTACTGCTGAAATTAACATCATCTTTCTGCTTTTCTAACTCGGATGGATGAGCATCTAGATTCTTTCCAATATGAGAAGATTTACAAGATTCAAGAGACTCATCCATAAAAATGTTCTTTTCATTCTTATCATGTTCACCATTTGCGATTAAATGTTCAGAAGCATGAGAATGTATTGAAGTAGCAGGAAGCAACTCTTTGACATAGTCTCTTGAAGCATATTGTTCATTGCGACAATAACAGCTTCTTGAACCCGACAAATCATGATTTTGCAAAGGGCTAGATCCCATATTACTCGCTGATAACCGAAGAGTTTCCTCATTGTTCTCGTTCTTATTTTTGGCCTTAACACGGGAAAGAACTATAGAAGAAATCTCAGACTTGTGATGATTACAGATCGAATCCCAGTAAACTCCTGTTTTGTCCTTTGCTAGAACATGATCATATCTTGAGCATAGTACACATGGACCTTGAAGTTTACAGTAGGATGCAATTTTGCAATCAAGTACGTGAAACATGCATCGATAAATAATAAAAACATGAGTAGCCATTCAGAAACTGCAAATTCTAAAGCTCTTGAAAGCCTGTGGAAATAATTGGGTGACTGAAATGAGGAGTTATTCTTCAGACCCATTACAAAATATGCTAATTTCCAGCCAAATAACAGATCAATGATCCTGGAGTCTCACTGGAAATAAAATTTAGACAAAAGTCAAAAACAAGTAAATAAACGGGATGATAATAACAAAACACTGTAGTTATAAGTGTCTGGATGAAAGAATAACTTGAAACTTAAAATATTATGTTCTTCACTTAGTTATCAGAACATGTAAACATATACAAGAAACCAGTTATAATTTTTATCTCATTCCTAATCTATGATTACCAAAACCTAATGATTGACCATAAACCCTAATTAATACTAACACTTGACTGGTGATTATCTAAAAAAACAAGATTATGATGAAACTCCAACAGCTTGGAAAGTGAGCTCCACCACTGTTCATGATCTTTTTGATTATTTGGTGTCACAATAATTAGATTGGATTATTAGGTAAGGAGTAGCCATAAGGAAAAAATGAATAATGTAAATATAATCAATTATTCCTAACATTAAACAGGCTTTCTGATAATCCGACTGTAATGATAGCATAATCACTTTTAAAACACAAATCCAAACATCCCCATGAAATTTATAAGCAAGTGAAATGTTTCAAATAAGGAGCTAATAACAGAAAACCAATCTCCATACAGAACAACAAATTCAGTTGATTAACACAATCAAAAACCATGGAAACTTGACTTTTGGAGTCAATTCATTATTCATGCGACTTCTAGCCTTTATGATTTAAATTTGATTATAGATTAGCCAATTTCAAAAGGAATAATCGAAACTCACACTCCGTGATAAGATATACAGAGCAGAAACACCAATAACAAACTTAACAACTGATACTAACCACCGATTCAGAACAAAAGGAACTTCAAAAAAGTCAAACTTGACAAGATTTAATATGAAACAGATTCAGACCTTAATTGAATACAATATTACGAAAAACGAAGGCAAACCCACAAAAAAGATTAGGGCTTTAAGCAAAAATGAAATCACATGACAACATAACTGATGATCAGAAGGTGAAAGAAGCAGATCAAACCTGATAAATACAACACAGTGCAGATTTGAAGCCGAAGAACAACTGTAGGGAATCAAGAGGAATAATAAGGTTCAAGGATCGATCTTGTTTAGATTCAAGTGGTGATGATTATATGAGCATGGATTATTATTATTATTATTGTTATTGATGAAGAAGGTATTTTCAGCTTGTATATGTATGTGTGAAAGTCAATAAAATCCAAAGATTCAAAGAGATGAGAAGTAAAGTCGGCTACCGAAAGTGGTATCGAAGCAGCGATGATCGACCCACCATGACTCATGTCATTACTCATTAGCTTTTCTGTCGACTTTTAACCTTTTTATATTGGATTACTAGGTTAGAACCCATGTATTACATGGGTGGAATAAATTTAACTTTTTAAAATTATTATATTTATAATAGATGTTATCAACCATTAAAGTTAAGAAATAATAAATATTTAAAAATTATAAATGACACATAATTAAGATTAAGATTTAAAATTATATTTTAATATATGATAGAATTTAGATATTATAATTTAGTAAATGTTAATAAAATATTTGCATAAAAAACTTACATTCTAGATATATAATTGTTTAGCTTATTTACTTAAAATCCTTATCAATTAATATCTTAAAAACTACTTACGAGTAATTAAATCATTCAAACAAAATCATATAAATGATTTTAGAATTTATATTGGAAATTTTTAGGTTGTTTGACTATATTAAGAAATAAAAAATATTATTAATCTAATATGAAAGAAAGAAATACAGGAAAGAAAAATAGAAATTCAAATAAGTAAAGGAGAATATGATTGTAATAATTGTTGAAATTATTTAATTAAAATGTGTATATAAGTTTAGTTGGAAAATTCAACACGAGAATGCATAATATTGTATCATGCGTCCTCAAAAACCTTAGTTTATTAGAATAGATGATCTTAGGATCCATTTAGCACCTACATATCAAGTTCTGTAATTTTTATCTCCTTAATAAATAGCTCCAGTTCATTGAGCTTGGATTGTTAAGCTATGAACGGTTCCATATCATGTATGATTAACGATGTAGGTGGTATAATTCCATGAGTAGTTGTTGATCAGGTTAAAGTTACTTAATGATCATATATAAAACTTAACTAATTAAATACTAATTAAAAGATAACATCCATGATCTGTACATTAATTTAGTCCCTAGATCACAAAAGTTTGTTACATAGTATAGCAACTTCCTTCCAACACATCTGAAGGCCATGCAACATACAAAATAGAATGAAGTTTTGTTTTCTTTATAAATACGAGTCCTGGCGTAAAGAGATTGCAAAAAAAAACCTATGCAACATTAAGAATTACAGAGTTATAACTCCAATATATTTCTAATCTATTATTAGAAAAAAACCTATGTAAAGAGATTGAGAGTTATAATTATTTAATATTTCATTTATAATGTGTAAATTGAGAGTTATAACTCCAATATATTCTAATCTATTATTAGAAAAAAACAATTGATTTTTTCGTTAAATTTGATTTAGGGTTTTGGTTTAGAAAGATTTATTTTTACTATGTTTTTAATATTCAATACTAACTAAGAATAACTCAAATCTTTCTTTTTTTAAAGGAATTTCAAGTTCTAAAAATAAGTCCCTATTTACTCTCAGTTTTAAATCACGAAACCATACCCCATGAAATTAATTTACGAAATATTATTTGTTTAGCTTTTATATGAGTTTGAATGTTTTCTACGCTATTAATTAGTTTATGAAAAAGAAATTGTGTTGTTAGATTTCATATGAATTCATCAAGAAAATGTCAAATTTATATATCATTTAAAATTTTTTTATTATAACTCTTAAATTTAATTATTTTTGGTTTTAAAAAAATAACTTTTTAAAAATACCAATTTTAAATATTTCTTATTTTAAAAAAAAAGTCTTATGCTTTAAATAAATTTATTATTTTATAAAAAAATTATTTATTTAGAAATAACATTAATAAATAAATCTCTTTATTAATTTATTAAATCAAAAAAGTGTTAAATAGTGTTATTAGTAATTAAGGTAATCATTTAATAGGAGAGAGAGGCGGGAATAGCAAATGGATGTTGGCTGAGAGAACGACACGTGGCAGATTGGTGGTTTAAGAGAGTGACATGTGGCATAAAAAACCTTTGTTTATTAGATAGGATAGATTAAAAGAATTTTGTTGATAAAACAAATTTATAAAGTTTTCTGTCCAATAATTTTTCAGATTCTTCTCACTTACCTTTACAACAAAAAAAAAAGATCATATAGGATTTAAGTATTTAATATTTTTATGATTTTGTAGGTCGATGATATTATTGATTACTTATGTAAATATAACAGTGAATTACAGTGATATGTTATATGGTACTTGATGTAAACGCCTTAATTCCGTAGAAATGATGACATGGTGCATTGGGCGGGCGGTGAACACCACTCCCGCGTCTAACTCCTTGCTGGGGAACCTCTTGGGCGTGACAAACTCCACGCAAATGGAATATAATACCCGTAATAAATAAAAAAAATAATAATAAATAAAAATAAAAGTAAAAATAATAATAATAATAATAACAATAATAATAAAAGTAATAATAATAATAATAGTTCAGGGGGGTATTGTGCCATTTTCTAAACTTAAAATAATAAGTTTAAGCCACAAATGAAACCAACAATAAACCACAGGGACCCTTCGTGTAAATTATTTAAAATCCACAGCTTTCTCTCTCTCCCTATCCCGTATTTCCGGCGACTACCGGCCGGAATCCGGTCGGCCTCCGGCGACCCTATAACGCCCAAAATACTCGTTTATAAAATACGAAACCGGTCCCAAATGATTCGTGAACAAAAACCGAACACACGCACCCACTTCAATTTAAAAATGGTTAGTGCGATCGATCCAAATCATTGTCGCGACTTTCGGCCGCTTTACAATTCTAAAATCGCACTAAGCCGACATAATAATGTAATTAACTGTACCTAATCGATCATATACCTGTTTCCAATCGTTTACAACTCACAAATTCAACAGAAACAAACACAAATTATCTATTCGATCTCCCTCTCGACCGCGGACCTGCAACTACTCGAAAACCCATCTAGATACATTCTAAACCCAAATTGACAGAAGCATTTTGATCGTGTACACCACTAGGAACTTCCTGTGCAGTTAATTCGAGTATCATCAGTGTTTGATCATCGTTTGGATTCCACATTGACCGCGACTTGTTCATCAACAGGTAACCCATCAAATCAACACCATATGTACAATTAAACACACACACACACTCGATTTTAGCTAGGGATCAAAAGCCATATGATAATTTCTGTTAACAACAACGATTGATACTTCAATTTGATCCAAACAAAAACTAGGGTTTATACGTTTTAGAATTTGGGGATTTGGGGTTCGGGATTGATTAACAGGCAATTTAACATACCTACATGCTCGGTTTTCCTTGGGGAACAAAAGCCCCATGGTTTCGAGAGCTATTGAAACTGAATTGGGGGTCAATCGGGGGGAATTCGAACTTAGGGTTCATAGGTTTGGGGATTCGTTGTTAACACTGGATAAAAGGAATTGAAACGAAGGGATATCAGGCACAGGCGCCCTAGCCTGCTGGTTAAAGCATAAGAGGGATAGGCAGGAGGTCACGGGTTCGAACCCGGTCTCCTGCCATATTTTTTTTTAAAAGCCTATTTAACCTTTTAAAATTTTGTAAAAATTTCCAAAAATTATAAAAACCAATTCTGTAAACTCTTTTTATTTTAAGACTATCTACATTTTCTAGAAATTGTTTCTGTAAATGCTTTAATATTTCTATAAATATATTTATAGGAAACACTATTATTTAGTTATAATACTATGATTTAATTAAATAATGGATTATTATTATGTTTCAAAATAATATTGACATATTATGTAAATGAATTATATATAACTTTTGAAAGTTATAGTTATATATAATATTAACAAACATATAAATAGTCCATTTTGTTTAAAAATAAGTTTTAAATAGTGGATTAGTTCTGTATTTTTACAGCCAACTTACGGAAGCCATAACTTTATCATAACAGATCCAAATCAGTTAAACTTTATGTCCGTGACGAAGTTCGTCGAAAGACGAATCTGTTGATATATAAACATAGAAAAACTCATTCGTTTAGACCTCCAAATAGTCGTTTTCGTAACAGCTAGCAGTTCTGCGCAGCTGTAAAGATCCACGTTTTTCTCATATTTTGGTAATCCAAATCAGAAACTTTTCTAAATGAAAGTTGTTCAGAACTCACTAATCTAGTAGACTGGAGATTTCAGAATTTTTAGACGTCGTTTAGTATTTTTAACGAGTGCGAAAAGACAGAGGCAGAACTGGAATTTTTCAAACTATAATTTGCGTTATGTTATCGTAGGTTCTCACGGCGTTAACCGAGCCTAGACTTTGTTTCTGAATATTGTCATTCGTGTATAAGGTACGGATTCCGACCTTTCCCTCTCGTAGCATGAATACCTCTCGTTCTTGATCGGTATTTTGAATTCTTAACTTGACTTGTTGGTGATTAAATCCATAAGATTATTGTTATAAGTGTTTATTGTATAACTGATATTGTTTGCATGTGATAGCCTTTATTTGCTTTGTACTCATTGTCACATGCTTCCTAATGATTGATTATAGCTAGTGGCCTTGATTAAGTGTTATGAGCACTAGTGTAACTTATTGTGTATATTGGCTTGATTGATTGTATCATTGACCTCCATACCCGAGCACATCCACCTATGGGGACATAGGGCGTCATTGTGGCACAAGTGACGTGCTCTATCTGTGGCAGAGCGATTAGACCACAGCGTCTCTACATTATTATTATGTGCTAAGTTGTGACACATATTGATTATTGTTAAAGGAGGCGTATGGATCGATCCTAGGATATCATTGTTATTGTTTATTGGTGAGATGGTTAGGTGTGTGTGCCCACATTCCTATCTCACATATTGGTGCATTAGAACTGCAGCTAATGTACACATTGTTAATTGTTATTGTTATTGGCTCATATGGGTATTCCTTTTTGATGATCATTATCATTTGATTTTCAACTTGATCATCTCATTGTTATCAGTATTGATCATTGTATTGCTATCGTTTATTTCCGTTACTGAGCATTCTTTGGCTCAGCCGTATTTCTTTTGTTTGTTTTCTCTATTTTTATAGCAGGTACTCAAGGGGCTCAGGGGAACGAGTGAAGAGTGTTAACTCAAGAAGTTAGGATGAGAACATTTAGATTAATAAGATTTAATAGTATTTGATGTTAAGACTTTATTTAAATTATTTGGGCCTATGTAAGGATTTGTGTGTTCCTTAGCACTTTAATCTTATCGTCATGAACCTCTGATTTACTGTTTGTGTGACACGTCAGCCCTACCCGAGTTGGGGTGTTACATGGAACCTCCCTCGGTACTATATTCTTTTTCTTATTTTTAAATCTAATAACATTAAAATTTTAACTCTTAAATAAAAAATTACTTGAACAAAAGAGAGAAGATTTAAAAATAAAGATTACTGCTAGTCAGTTTTCTGCAATCACTAGAGAATGATTCCAAATTGTCACCCAAGCTTCTCTACTTATAAGTGAATTACTATCTCGAAATGGCCACGTACTTTTACTCAACACGATTGTTTTCAATGAGCTTTAGATTCTTAAACAACCGGATTTTTTATATAAATTTTTATTTTTTTGTAATTTTTACATATATTTATAAAAAATATTTTATCCGATTTTTATATACGGTCCGACCGGCTAAACCCACCCGATAAACGGACCGAAAAGACGTTCAGTTTACTGTCCGGTCCGGTTTTAAAAACGTTAGATTTATCCATAAAAGATAAACTCTAGCGTGGTTTGGAATTTTTTAAAACAGAACAATATTATAAACTCCAGCATGGTACAACGGCTAACTGGGACCCACATTTCCCCCATTTCTGTACTAAAAACCCTCTCTTGTCTACCTTTTATCTTTAAACCCAGAAAAAGAACACCACATTTTGCATATTGCAATCTGCATTCCCCCTTTTATTCAATTACTTATCTTTTCTACCTTCTGCTAAGGATTTCTGATCAGGGTTTTCATTAATGGTGAAGATGATAAACAAGAATTGCTGTTCCCAGTGGATAATTGCTCTAGGGTTTCAGTTTCTTCTGTTTGCTGCTGATGTTTCCTCCAAGAATCATGGTAATTGTTCTATTTCTTCTCATTGTATGTGTTTTTTATGACTCTCAGTTCTGCTTATGTTCGTTTCCTGCTTTAAAGTTGTGAAAAATTATGTTTTTTTTTTGTTATTGTTGTGAAATTAGTTTAGCTCTTTAGGCTTCAGATTTTCTGTTTGAAATACGTTATAAATGGTGGTAGATTTTGACATATGATTTATGAAAAGCTCAGATTCCTGAAAACACAAAAGCTAAACTGTGTTGTTTGAGACTTTGAGGTGTTGTGGCTTTTGTGTTATTTGCTTTTATAATTTCTTGAAAATAGTCAGCTGCATTAGACTTGGGAGTGTAGATGTATAGGAACAATAGAGTTTACGTTGGGAAAATAGTTGAAATAATGATTTTCTTGTACACAAAGAATTGATTTTGCATATGAAATATATAATTAACAATATATGGCTTTACATTTTCTGTGAAATAGTTTTGCAAAGAGCTAAGATATGTGCAAATTGGAGCTAAAGTTGCATGAGATACTGATCTCATAATAGTGTGTGTTTGAAATAGAACTTGAAAAAAATCTGAATTTGTTCATGCTTGTGACCTGCAGACACAAATGTCACCATAACTCGTGGGCTTATTGGCTGAAAACTTGATCTTTTAAATGAACGAATGACTTGATTGTTTTCCAAAACTGATATTCTAACAGGAAGTCATCATTTTTATATGTTTTGATCGATTTATGCTATGATATTACAGGAAATCAAGCAAACGATCTCGTGGACATCATCAACAAAAACCGAACATCAAGAAAACTTCCACTACTAAACAACAGCCCTGGTCTTGGCTGTATGGCCTTGCAATACATAAAAGAATGCAGAGCCAACTGCAGTGAGAATAACACAGTCAACTGTAAGCCACCAGAAAACGACTTCACAGAAATATTTGCGCCTAATTGTGGGGTCGAGCTTCCTACATTTGGCACAATCTCGGGACTCGTTGTTGGCTGTCAACAAAAACATCTAGATCCCCCGGAAGCCTTCTCACAGGCACTCATCCACAGTAACAACACTCTTTCAATCGTACACAACAAGACGCATAAAGAAGTTGGAGTCGGGATTGTACGTGCAAAAAGACATAAAGGCCCTTACTTGTGGTGTGCTTTGTTTAGCAGCAATAAAAAGAACACCACTTTTGTTCTTGAAGATCTTGGCAAAGGGATTGAGCAAAAGGAAGGATGTTACAGTGGGAGTAGTGTTTCTTGCAGCTCGGGAGGGCGGAATGGTAATTTTGTATCTGCAATAAGTTGTGTATGGACATTGGTTTTTTGTTCTCTCGTATTAGGAAAAACTGGTTTCTTTTAAAAATGTGAATTTTTGGAGTGCTATTTCATTTGATTATCGATGATTGTATGCATTTTTTATTCATGTTTCATTTCTTTGTTTACAATACAGTTAAACACACCCCCTTAACTATTGGGATCATAGACTAAAACATGAAACGGAGCTAGATAGAGCAAGTAACATTCTGTTTGAACATGTATCTATGTCTTCTATTTACATACTATGGTTGTGTTAACATGTGGAAACATACGTACATATATACAGTTGCATTATCAAGCTGGGAGTTCCGAAGTTGAAACTGAAGCCTGGGTGTCTGCATTTGGGTCACAAACATTGCACCTGCATACTGGGCACACGCTGAAAAAAAAGAGAGAGAGAGAGAGAGAACAAATTGCATAAGTACCTTCCGGGTAACAAATTGCATTTGAATTAGCAGCTATGCTAAAAATTTCAGTTTAATGCTGCGATATTCAATGGAAAGATTTATCTTTTGAGTGTTCGGACATTCACTTTAAAAGTGGTATTATATAATCTGAATCAGATCATAAGTTACAATATAATGAAACTTGAATAGCTACTGGGCTGGGGCACTCTAAGCAGAAACAAAATCTTTTGGAAAAGCGGGTCAGTGTAGCACCCCTCCCTAAAATACAAGATGTTTGGATGTACTTATTGTTTTTTATAGTTGCGATAGACAAACACTCAGATAATCAGTTGTGTGTGTGAGTGACAATTACAGATTGAGTAGCTAAAAATAGAATGACCAAAAAGACATGTTTGAGAAACAATCAAGCAGCTGTTAAAAAAAGAGTAAAGGTCTTAAATCAGGTTAAAAGAACGGTTTAGTAAGTAATATTATTTACCATTTAGGCGATGTTTAGGTGAACTTATTAAAAATGCTTATAGCATAACCAAAAAGCTAATAAGCTTTTTACAAAAGTCTCATCCACACAGTAAAGAGGTTAAGAACTTTATCATTATGTAAGAAGCTATTGATAATCAAATTTGTTGGAGCCAGTATAAGATGAAGTACACAAAGCTGATTACTTGACCCCTAAATAAAATGATAACTTGAAAAAATTGATTACTGCAACTTAAAGAAGCAATAATTTAAGTCGCAATAATCAAAATAATCACTTCCAAAACATGTCTGCCCCCCCTCCCCCCTCCAACCACCAATTTTTAGAATCAAATTATCATTGGGTAAATTTGTTGTGATAATACTGATTGTTGAGATAAACTTGATTACCTAACTATTAGTAACTTTAAGCAATGATTATTTAAATAATTAACTTAAATTGCAATTTTCACCTTAAAAAAAGCACAGCCAAACACCCTAGATTTCAATGCTTGTTATGTATGTAAGATCAACATTTTTCTTTTCATTGGTAAAAACTAAAAATAATGCACGTCACTTTTTGAATTAAAAATTAGAAGTATTTTATGGAACACAATAAGGGATTAAAGAAATACCCGTTAACTTCTTTAAGCCATTTATCAACACAAGGGGCGTGATATTCATGTTGGCATGGAAGAACCCTGATTTTATCTCCTTCCTCATAATCAATCAGACAAATGTAGCACCTGTTCCACAATTGCTTTTGTTATCAACCTATATATTTGGATTATAATTGTGGCTAATTCACAATCTTTACAAATGCCATGTTTTATAAATATGTGAGGGGCTTACTGTTGCACATAATTTGGGCCACTTTCAGAAGCATTCATCTTCTTGTGACTTTTAAGAAGAAATGAATCCACAACAGACTCTGGAGCAGGTAGTGAGAGCATTGGCATAGACAATGATAGAGGCTGCCTATGAATTTCATCCAATACCTAACCAACAGAAGAAAAAAAAGGATAAATTTTGGTAATTCAAAAACCCAACAAGAATGGAATGTTTTACTAAGTACTATTTTGACCAGTTTTTCATGTAATATTTATCGAGTTACTCAATTGTAAGTATTCATATAAAAGCATTGAACCATTTTAATCCACATGATTACTTTAATGTAGAGGTGGCAAGTTCAACCCATTTACTTATAAACAGGTCGATGTTGGTTGTGTTTTATCTCAAACAAATCAAATATATAAACTTACCTAAAATGGAACGGGTCAAATGAGTTGAACTGGCTAAAGGCCTTCCAAAATGCATAAAACATCCAAAATCTTTTATTCAAATACTTGGATTATTATTGTAATAACATTGTTTATGTAATCAAAATTTACAAATTAACTGTGAATGAAAGTTCAACCCAACTTGCTTGTGCAAAAAGAAGTTCAACTGGAACCCATTTTGACCCATGACCCAACCTGCCAACTCACCCATCTTTCACCTCTACTTTATTGTAAAGGCACTTTGGCAGAAAAAACTATATACTTGTTTTGAATTTTGGCCATCTTACCTCATGTTCCTACCACTTTGAAGTTTTGGCCCACCATGCTTAATATTAAACCAAAAATCGACTTGTAAATGATGCTAGAGTTTGTAATTCTTGTGAGACAAAAGAATTGTTTATTCAAATATCATAAAAATACCTCGGACAAAGCCTGAGCAAGCAAAATCACACGAGATATACTTCCAAGTGAACCAGCTCCTTCACTCATGAAAGAAGCACCACAAGAGCATGTTCCATCACGGTGCAGCCCAGATGCACAAAGCCTACCTTGTTCCTCAACATCCTCTAACCCTCTTTCTGACATCTACACAGATAAAAACATGAGTTTGCTATTCAATACAATAAAACATCAGAGTTCTAAAGATTAAACTTGTAACAGGATACTCTCACATACATATGCTCAGATATAATAAGGGATTCTTTTAGGGATTTGTTCCTCATTATATTGGATTTCACTGCATTATACGATCTTTAAAGTTTCTACACTATCTCTTTCTTTGTGGTTGTTGGGAAGAGGGAATGGTGGAGAGAGGTGAGAAGTGGCATTTGGTTTTTGATGATTTGACAGCTTACCAAATTGTGACATGTTAACCTAAATTGACTGCCCCACTATTGAAGAAACAAATTAAATAAGATCTTAAGAAATTTTACTCTGCAAGAGCAAACTAATTAAAGTATAGACAGAAAATGTAATGCCAAATATTTATCATAAAAGTCCAAAATCAGTGACTGGTTTGACTTGGGATATAATGTTAGTGGTTAACTACAAGTTAAATACCTAAAGTCTAACATACCTCTCAAAGTGACGTATAGATGAATCTTGTATGCTCATAGGTATATACGTATATTTAAACTAATACCTTACCCAAGAAACGGAATACTGCATTTATTCTAGGATAGCAATTAGACTTTATCTTAAAGTTAAAATATATGGTCTAGTCATCTACAAGAAAAAGGATGTTGATTAATCCCTACTCTATCTTAATTTTCCGCAAGCCATGTTCAAACATCTCAGGTTTGCATTTTAATAATAAGATCAACTTTTATGCCACCAAAACCAATTTGTTCTGATATTTTAGAAACAGAAAAAGATATGTGTGTACATAAAGTTAAATCTTTTATTAGAAGAGTAGGTCAGATGTACCACCTCTTGAGAGCTAGCGAGTCAAAACACCATAAAGCACACTTAATTTATATTTTATTTTCAATTATGATAATGATGTATAAATCTAACTAGGGAGCACAAATACTGTGGATGATGAATCATAAGATAAAAAAAAGAAGCATGCTACCTTCATCATGTCTTAAAGCATTTGTCAAGTTTAAACCCATGTGTGGGGGTTGCATGTACCACTTAATTAATCATTTTGCAATAATAACTTCTTTCAATATGTAAATTCAGAAATATAAAAACTTTAGAATACAATCTTTTACAATATTCTTGAACATGGTGCAAAAGTCAATGTGGTATGACCTACAAAACTGGGAGGCATCAATTTTGACCACCTACTAACATAATGGACAATTCGGGTTATGTTGTATTTCTAACCAGACAAAAGGAAAGAATAGCTTAAAAAGAAACAAATTGACAGTCGCCTAATGAGTATAATGCATAAAACCTCAACATCATTTTACTAGAACAATTTTTAGTTATATTAAGATAATCAAAGTCATCATATTAGAGAAGGTAATTATTAATATGAAATGATAACCACTAACAAAACCCCATAGTATGTGCATGCACATCTAACAATACATACCTGTGATCTAAAGTGCCTTCTCTCTTCATTTCTAGCATGACTTCTATAATAACCATGTCCATGCCCATGATGATGATGATGATCACCACTAACATCATGAAGCCATCGATCACGGGATCCAAAATCATCACCAAAACCCGTAGTTAGAATTAGTGATGGAGAATCACTTTCCCTTCTATACCTGCGTCTGAATGAAGTGGGCCCAAAAAGCCCACCGACATTCCTTCTTGCCTCACGACTATTAATTTCAGAAATGCCACTGGAAAATGCATCAGGTGATACACTTCCTGATTCCACAACAAGTATTCCCGAACCAGAAGTGTTATACCACTTCCAAACATCCGAAGACTTAGAAAAGAATCAGAAAGAATCAATAAAGCCTGTGTATTGGAGTTGACACTCCCAGGGTTTACATCACTATGATTCTGTCCTGAATTTTCATCAAAATCCAGACTTTCTTGGGTTATATTGACAGAGGAGCTCACAGGCGTGCCTTCATTCACTACACTTTGTGGGTCAAACCCAGAAACCGGATCTGACCTGTAATTTTCCAAGACGGGTTCTTCGTTTCGAGGACTTTCAGATTCTTCTGGTTCTGACTCAGAAGATTTAGAGCTTGTGCGCATGGGTTCAGAACCAAATAATGAAGAAGACACACCTGCAGAGCTTATAGATTCGACACTAGCAGGAGGAAGATTTTCTATTGAGTTGATCGGGGATTCCAACTGCAAGTGGTCGATTAATTAAAATGTCAAAGATATCAAATGGTCAAACACAAGGTTAGTCAAATTATATGATTGATGCACATAAAGGAAGTAACTTGAGTCGTAAGATAAACAATCATAGAACAATAAGATATTAGAACCATACCCGTATGCTGCTGATGTGAGTCATAACCAATAAACCAATATAGAACCATACCCTTATGATGATGGCAACCTTATTTTGACTCGAGTGGCAATCTAACAGAAGAATCACACAAGTCAAGAAGGCGTAAAAAGCAACTAAGAATTGTTGGTTTCATTGTTTCTAATCCAACCCTCTCTAATTTTTCTGTAAGTAGTTATTTTTGCTTCTAATAACTTCACTATCAACTTAACTTCTTAGTGCCCTACTGCCCCGTGCTTTGTCCAAGAAAACGGCAATAAACAGTTTGTTCGTCTTCACTTAGTAAGAGTCCAAACTAGAAAACATACCATTCAAAATTAGGGAACGCTATACGTTTTTGGAGTTATCTCCCAAATCAATTTTCCTGTGATAGCTTCCCTATATATCTGAATTCTGGTTATTTTTGCCCAAAATAGAATATCATAGTCATAATCATAACCATTAGGGGTGTTTGGCTGACATTTATGGAAGAGATTATGTGATTAATGAGGCTTTAGGTCACAATAATAATATCATACGTTCCTTTAATGACCGGATAAACAGTTTCTGCTTAAGATTATCGAGTTATTAAAGAATCAGGTAATCAGTTTCATATAATCTATTTCACACCAACTACAACAAAACTAATTATCAACTATTCAAAAGTTTACCTAAACCTGCCAATTTATCCATTCTTTTAACCTAATTTAAAGACCTTCTCCCCCAATTTGAACCTTTATATGTCTAGCACTCTCTCCAAAGACACCTTAACTTACACTTGCGTATCAGCTTCTGATTATCAATAACATATAATCACTTTCAAAACACACATCAAACACCCCCATAATCAATCTCACAAAACTACTTAAAACCGATTATTACACTTTAAAGCATATATAAACAACAAAATTACTTAAAAGTTAAAACTGATTATCACACTCTAGCAGCAACATAAACCACAAAGTTAGAAACAACAATACCCCCAATTAATTACCAAAAAAAATAAAAAAACTTGTTGCAATCAAAATAACATAAACCTCTCCAATAAAGCTCCAAACTTAGATCAAAACAGTCTTCAAAATAACACAAAAGATCTAATCAACACACTATACCAATCACCAAACCAATTCAACAATCATCACCACTAAATCATTAGGGTTCTAGATACGTAAATCCGACAATAACAACAACCAATTACAAAACAACAAATCTGATATTCGTTTTTAAACAACATACCTCCAATACAGACGAATTAGGATTGGAGTTGGAGGTACGACCACACAGCAGTAGAGAAGATAGCATTCGCTTTGTTCGCTTCATTATCGAGGGGTGTGAGGATCGATCCGACCCGATCCGACTACTTCTGGAGCCCATTTCGGATCAGAGAGTTGAAAAACAAAGAGTTGATTAGCAGATGAAGAAGATGATAATTAGAGAGACAAAAAGGTCGTCTGGTAGAAATGGAGAAAGGGGATAACTTTCGTATGATGGGGGTAAAAGACGAAGTTTCTTGGTATGTTCACTTCCTACGCACGTCATTGCGGAGAAAATTATAAAATTTATTTCGTATGGCGTGGGGAGACATTTTAAAAAAAATTTAAAATGTTGTCACACTCATATGTTGCTCTTTAAAGTTTATTTTTGTATGATTTGATTTATCGAACTATAAAAACTCAATTGATAGATTTTTTTATTCATGAGTAGTTTTTTTGTTGCTAAGTCTCTAGACTTTTGAATGTAGATATTTGTAAAGTTTAAAAGATATAAAGATGAAATCCGAGTTTTAAGAATACGGTTTAGTTATGTAAGAATTTTTGTATTTGAATGAAGAAAAACTACTGGATTCTATTTATTTATCATCGTTGTTGAGGATTAGTTGTTTAACATCACGAGCACGTAGATATATTGGTTTTCCTATCACACTATCTAGCAATCTCAAATGAATACGTTCAATTTACTCATATGATCAGTTAAATCTTGTTAACATCATGTTAGCTTAAAAAATCTAGCTAAAAAGGTAAGAATATTAAATAAATGACAAAACACGTGTCTTTAACACTCTTAAGTCTTAATTGTTGGCTTAATAACTAATGATTTCACGTATGTTGATTATTTCAGCTAGCATCTTTGATTATACTATTAAATCTTTAAAGTCACATTCACAATTTAGTGCTAGATTTCTTAAAGTTTCTACTTTTCTTTAAACAAAAAAACAATAGAAGTGAAAGGTATTCCACTCGTTTACATAAGTATTGAAATACCGAGTTTGATTAGGATAGCAATATAACTAGGGTGTGCAATAGGCTAAACCCGGACCGGACCGGTTCAAACCGAGGAACGAAATGTATGAAATTTAAGGACCAAGAACCGGACCATATAAAGATGGGTTGGTCCGGTCCGGTTTCAATCCTAACGGTTGGTTCTAAATTGGGTCGGGGTGACAAAAATAGAATTATGTTGCTAAAAATATTAAACACTTAATAATAAAAAATAATGATATTAAGATTGGTTCTTGATTGGTGCTCATAATCTACTTCAATATAGATATTAATCAATATTTAATGCATATATCTCATGAGTCATGGTAATATAACTTAATCTAGTCCATAAAAAACAAATCATAGAGGTTAATAACAATTTTTTTTATGGATAGGGATTTCTAAGATAATATAAGCACCTTGGCAACAATGATGAGAATATAATTAAGCAATAACAACGAAAAAAGGGTGAACAACAATCACTTTTAGAAGAAGTCAATTACCGTCATTTATTATTTCATCTCACAACCCACATACTTATGTATTAAGTATTTAGGGTTTTTCTTATATATGATTAATTGGTCTTTTCGAGTAATACGAGTTTTCATTGGGCCCCGATTGGCCCGGACCAAGGACCGAAATAGCTTAAAACTCAGAACGAGGACCGAACCACATGTATGTAGAATGGGTTGAGTCGGTCCGGTCTTTATTTTTTTGATCCGATTTTTCAGGTCGGCCCGTATTATGCTCAACCCTAAATATAAACCAACCCACCTTAAACATTGATTATATTTTGGTATTATTATTATTAATACTGTTACTACTACTACTACCACTACTACTATTATTATTATTATTATTATTATTAATTTATTATTATAAAAAGTAGTAATTACATACTTATGTATTTAATTAAGATAATATTAATATAAATAATACTAATTTATACAAATGTAAACGGTAATATAAAACTTAAATATTAATTTAAAGTATTATAAATAAGATAATATTCAATCTAGTGAATTTAAAAAATTAATATGCATCAAATAAAGTATTAATTCGAAAAGATTATTTAATGAGGGCAAATTAGGAGCTATTGCATTAAACATTTGCACTTTGTGCTTACGAATTTGTCTTAGTTATCTTAAATTTTGAACAAAACTATAATCGGATCCTCTTCAATATTTTATATAATAATATAAATAATTATAAAATATTTAAAATAATCATGATCCACAAAATAAATACCATTTTTAGTCTTTTACAACAATACGGGTACAACCATTGCACATGACATGTGTAGCAAGCTAGTTTACGCTATCAAAAATAATAATAATGTCATAGCAACTAAGGCCTTTGTTAGGCTGTCCCGACGTCAAATGTAGAAGTTAATTCAAGGTATATAACGTTTAAGGTTGTTAGATATAAGATTCAAACCGTCATCTTTGTCTCACACATGTTATGCTACCTACATCACCCTATAATGTTGTGGTCATTATCATGTGCGGGTCTACTAAGGGAGCATGGGTAGCTCAGGCTATCCCTGAACTCTATCTCGTTCAGAAGTGCATTTTTTTAAACTGGTCGTGATGCCCCTGAGTTAAAATTAGGATATCCCTTCAATATAAAAAGCTCAAATTAATACAAGATTAAGTGTCCAAATAAAAGTAAGATAAACATCCCACTCAATTAAAATCTCAATTCATTAAAAGCCGAATCCCCCATCAATTATATTATCCATCCAAAATGAAGTGCTTGTTTAACATCGTATGCTATAGTCGTTACTGTTCTGATAACTATATCGAGTGATAATAACTTTTACGAAGGGGAAACTTTAGGGTTTTATGTAGGAGCCGTCAATGTATGTTTTGCCTCTGCGCTTTGATACATGAAATCATGACAAGATCTATGACGCAACACGTGGGGTGAAAACTTAGTTAAATTACATGGGCCACAAATATAAAATTTTCGTTGAATGAAAGTACTCTAATCTTTTTTCATGATTGAATTAATGTGACGAAACAGGGAAAGAAATCAACAAATCACACACACCGACTGATTTTGTTTTGATTTAATCTGTATAACAATGTAGTTGGGTCCCTTTAGTAATATGTACCAATTTTTAAGTTTTGTTCAATATTTTTGATTGTACAAGATGTACATAAGAATTTTAGGGGCTGTTTGGTAAGATCTGAATCATTAAGTGCTGAATGGTTAATCTGTATAACAATGTAGTTGGGTCCCTTTAGTCTTTTACACTTTGGAATAATAATAAACTAGATATCTAGCCGCGCGTTGCCGCGGTAAAATTAAGATGTGTCGTACATCCGTTAACATAGTGCATCGAGTAGTGATCTATGTTTTAGGATACAAAATAACATTCGTCTACGGGGGTTCGCTCTAGACGCTGCAGTTGCTTGCAAGAGGTGGCTTGTAACTCTTAGGAGGAGCCCCGTGGTTTTGGTTCCAAAAGATGGCCTGCATTCTTTGCTTGGGATTGTCGTTGACTGCAAAAGGTGAGGCTGTTTTGATCTCAAAGATGAAGGGTTTGTTTATCAGATCGATGAGTTCCGCAGGGAGTGTTTTTGGGTCATTGTTTTGCTCTGTGACAACCATGTCATAGCATGTTTTGTTGACAAGCGATGTTACGATGTTGTCGAAGAACACAGCTTCTGCGCTGCAGCTGTCTTCTGTGATTTTGGCTGTGAATCTGTAGCTGTTAGAAGTAAATAAATAGTGTGAGACTAACTTGACAAAATATTTTTTTTAAGTAGAGCAAGGAAGTCATGTGCTGCAGTTAGGATATAAGTAACAAAGTATTTTTTTTAACCTGGAAGCAGAAGAGCAGTGGTTCATGAACTGTAGTTTTGGGTTGATTGACTAATATGCTATCAATTTGACACCATAATAGCAGAGCACACAATGTTTATCCGAGGCATTTTTTATCTTAGGTCTATTGACTAATATGCAATCTATTTGACACCATAGAATATATTATTCAAGTTTGATCACCTATTGAGCATGCAACAGCTTCATTACAATCCAACATGTTGACTTTCATAAACTAAATATGCATTTTGTAAGTCTGATTAGTGATTTTGGGTGAAACATCAAACTGAACCAACACATAAACCAGTAGTATTGACTTTGTGAATCTAACTTCAATAGTGTCGGTTTCGCATTTGGATGTGAGTTCAGCTATTCTCTGAATGGCCATGTTAACTTTCCTGCATGCGACGTATTTCATCTAAAAAATCTGAGTAAACTATATTTTTGTCACATTAGCAGTTGTTTCATTAGATGATTCTATGTAAACTTTTAAAGCATTTGGTGAAGTCGACCTTGAGAAAGCTACATATAATTGGCCATGACTAAAACAGGTTGTGGTAAGTAAACACCAATTTTATTCAAAGATTGTCCCTGGCTTTTGTTAATTGTCATTGCATAGCAAAGTTTAACGGGAAATTGTTTTCGTTTAAACACAAATGGAAGCTCTGGATCGGTGTGAGTTAGAACTATTCTTGGTATGTACACCTTATGCCCTGCTGCTGTGCCAGTGATAACTTGCGCTTCAAGGACTCTTGGAAGTAGCTGTGTTATGATCAATCTTGTTCCATTGTAAAGACCAGCACTTTGATTCAAATTTCGTAATAAGATAATGGGTGTTCTAACTTTAAGCTTCAAGTTATGTGGTGGTAGTCCGTTGAAATTCAATTCATTCAGATACTCAATTGGATATAAAAGTTCAAGATCACCTCGAGTTTTTGAGTGAGGCACGATTGAGTCAGTGCTTAAGTAAATGCTATACTCACCAGAAGACATGTTTAGAATCATCAAGTTCACCATATCAGCAGTGTCATTCTTTGGACAGACAATTGCCTTTTCAGAAAGATTTTCAGGTGTGGGCTTTTATAGGGTTTCGCTGTCATATATGAATTGAATAAGATTATGCAAAGATGCATCAGTATGAGGTATCAAGAATCTTGATGGGATTTCTATAAGTCTAGCATCGTTGGGTTCTCGATATCTAAAGTCCCACTTGTTCCGTTGCCTATATCCAAAAGCCAAGAGGCAAAGGCTGCAGTATCATCAACGTCAGATGTGCTTTGCCTTGAATGACGTAAACGCATGTTCTCTGTTAAGGTGACAACCCTGAATTTATTCCACAGATACGACCTGGGCAACGAAGATGCTATGATGTCTTGTTTGCTTGCCTTACGTTTGACGGGCAATGTTTGTCTAAAATCACCTCCTAAGAGTAAAGATTTACCACCGAAAAGCGAAGCATTGTCATCAAGTATGTCTCTAAGCGTCCTATCTAAAGACTCAAAACATCGACGGTCATTCATTGGAGCCTCGTCCCAAATTATAAGCGATGCCTCAATCAAAAGACTTGCAAGTTGACTGTTTTTCTTCACGTGACATATGCTTTCCTCTGTCATCTCTAATGGTATTTTAAAACGTGAATGAGCAGTTCTACCAGACGGCATTAGCAAAGATGCAATTCCAGAGGCTGCAACCGCAAGTACGATCTTTCCCTCGGACCGTAAAGCATTAATAATTGTAGTCCAGAGGAAAGTTTTCCTGTTCCTCCATGACCATAGACGAACATTAGAATTTGCTTGTTGTCTTTAATTGAACCAATAACATTCTCATACACGTAAAGTTGCTTCCATTGAAGACAGTTCTTTTGACGTTCATGCTCTAAAGCAAGCTTTTCCCTGTCGTAGTTTCTTTCCTCCATCAAAAGCCTGTTTTGAAGCCTCTGAAGTAACTCTGGACGTGGACATGGTAAGCCGTAATCCACAAGCGATGACGGAGAGGCATTTGAGTTCAAAAGAGCTCAATTTCATAAAGAACGTATTGTTGAAGATCTTCAGAGCTGATATGTGATTCTGAAGAATTTTGTGTCATATGAAGCTGACGTGCAACGTCATCTGTCATACGTTGCCATTGACGGTCCCATAAGTTCATTGGGCTTGAAATTTCGCAATAAAGCAACATATGAGTAAAAAGAGACCTCAGCTCTGAAGCAGTTGCCCACGCAGCAGCTTCCTCAAAAGCCTGACACCACTCATTGTCATCCTCAAGCAAACCTAACCTCTCACATGCAGCTCGATATGTAGAATGTGTTACACCACATACTGTCCTAATCTTCGCAAAGCTTCTACATCCAACTTGATAGCGCAACAACAAACGTAAAAAAAACAATTCTCCACAGGTAGGATGAACATAAATGAGTCTTCCAACAGTAGGATTAGTATTATTGACCCTACGAAGCCATCGCTTTCTGTTTTTATCCCACCTGTACTTTGAAAGGTAGTCAACATATCGAAGATGTCTGCACTTACGTCACGTTCGTTGTTTGCTAACCATTCTGTCAACGTGGTCCTCTTACTGCTCGCATTGTCGAGTATTTCTTGCAAATGATGATTGTCCTTAAAACTTACATTTTGCATGTTTTCTAAATGAACTGACAGAACTTGAACGGCTGGGTTTCTATGATGAATTGGAAAGTCCAAGATTCTCCAACATGCTTCATGTGGACATATAAAACGACCATCAACGTAGTTTTTAACCTCATCTACAGCAACATCAGAGGAAGACGTTCCCTCATCATGATGCATATTAGAGTTGGTGATGGTAAATCTAACACGATCAGCACCTTTGGATATGTATTTAAACAAATATTTGATCACCATATTCCACCCGCAATACTCGACATTAATATGAGCATGAAATCTTAGACACAAGTCTTTATTGTAAGGGACCACGTACGAGTTGTCCAGCAAGATTCCCCCCTTATTTACAGAAATAGAATTCATACGCCTTCTGTAACGAACGTACCCATTCTTGTCAAACACGGTGGTCGACGTACAAGCTTTAGGGAATTTTTTTGAACAACTACCATTAACCATGCATGGAGCATAAGGTCTAGCCAAGCCACATGGCCCATGCATCATAGAGTCAGTGACAATCTTATGAAGCTCAGGCGAAGATACAGGATCAGGTATCTCGACAGATATGTACTGATCAACTTGGCTGCTCTCATGAATTTTGAATGCCTCTGCAACCCACAAAAGCATATGACAATGTGGAAGTCCTCTTTTCTGAAATTCTATTGTATACAGATCTGCAACTACCTTACCAAAAGGACATTCCACTCTCAAGAAGTCCAACATTTCTTTCACCTTAATCCTGAAGATTCTAGCAATAATGTCCGGTCTATCCTGAGGTTTGAGTGGCGAACGGGATGCAAAATATCTTGTTATCTCTGGCGACCTCACATTACAAGTGAAAGTTATGAAATACTGAGGGTTCCCATGAACGCGACAAATAGCAAGAGCGTCTTGATAATGTTTGTACATGTAACGTGGACCACCAGTAAATGAAGCCGGAAGGACAACACGTTTTCCAATGGAACGACCCTCGGTATCCCTCTCAACACCGCGTCATGAATGCCTTGAAGGAACTCAGTTCTAAAGAGATTCTGATTAGATCTTATATAATCTAGACGGCCTTGTTCGATGCATATGTAAGCATCTACTAGAAACTGTTGGAAAAGGCGACCTCCATTCAATAACAAAGAATAGACATCAAGTCGATCATGAATTAAGAAAATGTAATACATGTTCATGGATAACTTCTTATCATCTCGCATGTCGTCACCAGAAAGCCTAAGGTGAGGACTCCATCCGCTTTCGCCATACAAGAACAACAATGGATACTGCAGTGACATGTACAATGGATGTAACTTATTTATGCGTTGAGGAAATCCATCTTTAGCATGAATAACAATGTCAAAATCATCTGCAGGCGGGGAGCCAACATGAACAATTACGCCTAAAGTACCAGCAACAGGAGAATCATATGATTGTTCGTTCACAGAACTAAAAAGCCTAATTGAAAACTCAGGAACAGAGGCCTGATCGCAAAGATCTCTCGCAGAGCGGAAAAGCTTCACAAGAGCATTAAGATCATCTAATAATGACATAAGAAGTTGCACTATTTCGACACGAACACGAGAACAATCATCTTGCCCAAACAAATGCAGCCTATTCGAAAGTTCATTCTGAGTGTCATACACATACATTTGCAGAAAATGTGGTCTTTCATGCTGCAGAGGGCATAATGTTCCAATCCAATGACATACCTGCCCTTCCACTTTAAACACATAAGGAGCTGACCCACTATTAATCAAATCATCTACACGGGCTCCGAAAGAAGTCATCGCGAACATTGAATTATACACACGAATGTTATCGAGAAAATCATGACGCTGAAAGAGTTCTTTGACAATCGTTGGCGGATCCCTAGGCAAGACTAAACGCACACGACCAACCTTGCAACATTGATTGTACCTAGGATTCCTATTTCGTGGGACATAACTGACACGCTCAGCAAACCAAAAAGAGGCTCCGCAAAACTCGCATGAATATTCAGGATCACCACAATCAACATATACATACGATCTAGCATCTAAACTCGAAGAGGAACTTGCAATATCTGGCGTACAATCTGATGGCAAGCGAGGTGTAGAAAGCCGACGACGCCTACGAGTAGCAGTACCTACTTCTACATTACTTGCAGGAAGATTTGAAGCTGTATTGGAGGATGAAGCCATATCATAACTATCTTCCGACGGAATAAAAGATGACATATACACTAGTACAATACAAGATTATCTAAACTTATAGATAGACAACACTAACATGCATGAGTTAAACCTAAATCCTATATCAGAACCTAAAGCACGTACGTGTCACAAACAATTCTAATTTCATAAAACCAAACAACAAATTAAACAAAATAGCTAAACAAACTAAAAGCAAAAGAGAAAAAGCAAACCTGCGACAAAACCTGCAACGCAACACAAAAGCTTGTCTAAAAAACAGAAGCACCTGTAATACAATTAAAAAACCAACTGTAAAACAATGTAATTATAACCCACATTTGTTAACCATTGACCCATAACAATATGAATATTCTATTCATCAACTAAGTAAGATAGCATCAAATGTACCATCAACTTTATAAATTCCAATGAACTTGATGATAATCTTTACAAATTTACTATTTAACATATTCAATATTGACAAATTATAGGCATGAACCTCAAGTTCCGGAAGAAAAAACAACCAAATGAAGTTCCATGAATCAAATGATTTATAAAAAATTAGCAAAAGCACAAAAAGAAAACAGAATGACTCCATTTACATTAGACGAAATTCGAAAACACATAATAGAACAACTTTTTTGGCCAAACTTTATGATGAAAAATAAAGAAAGATTGTAAAAGCAATGAATTTTTTTAGAATTCATATTGCTTACTAAGTATAGTATTATTTACAAAAGAGGCAATGCCATCATAGTTGTTACATATGATTAGAATTTACAAAATGTCTATCACTATTGTAGATGTTGCTATAACTAATAAGCTCAAAATACCCAATGTTCGAGATGACCGAGCTAAATACACAGTAATCAGTTTGTGTCGCGGCTATGGTAACTAATCTGAAAACAACGTTGACGAAAAGCCAAGAACATAAGACTGAACCAAAAGCAATGAGATGTAAAGCGTATGCCTACAAACCAACAGAGATCTTACAAAGGGGTCTGGGGATGGGTCTTAGAATAGCTAGGTTGCTACTCTTAATCTTTTATGTTTGTAGTTGTTGCTTACATATAATGAAATTGGTTTAAGCTCTAGAAATAATGCTCACGATTAGCAGTGTAGAAATTGCACATTAAACCAAGTATCTAACGAAGGAAGAAGGCGGTAAGGAGATCTTATTTTGGCAGGCATTAAATTGATTCAAGTTATATAAATAAACCTGCAGAATAGGGGTGTAAAAACATTAAAAGCCTCCAGCGTAGCTTCTGTTTTTTCATTATTTTCAAATCATGGTAAAGAATGAATATTTGACGTTTAGAAAGGAAACCTTATGCTATCTGATTCTCTTATCTAAGAAGTTTTATTTGAGTTCTATAACCAACACTTCTATCAGATCTTAGATACTTTTTCTACAGAAATGTTACTCGCTAACATAAATAATCATCACTTATTTAACTCTGGTCCGCTCCGTTCATACGTAAAGATACCTACTAAAATCAATAGCATCAAGAATAAAGCCATAAAGGACCATTATGTATCTGTTAATTAGTTACTAAATCTAAGACATCCACTGTCTATTTTACAATAAATTTTCATTTTTAATTGTATCTTTATTCACTCATAAGGCTAGAAAATAGGGGTTGCTCTGATGGCCAAACATATTGGTGGAGGTAATGAACTAATAACACTCTATATTCATCTTCAGAAACAGAAGCACTCGCTTAAGTTTGTCTTGTATATAAGTGGAATCTGAACAACTAACAGCAAATATTCCAACCAAACATGATCAAAAGTAACAACTGATTCAATCAGCAACACATAACCATATTAAAAGAATCAAGATCAGAGGGCAGTAAACAAACTTATGCATTAAAGTAAGAAACCCATGAAATTGAAAAAAAAAACTGATCTAATCTAATATTTAGAGTTCCTTGTATATTGAAGCACAAAAAAACGAACATAAAATGGCGATATGTAGCGAAAAAAGTATGCATCATGCATTTGAAATTTTGTCGAACAACTTGCGTGCAGGCAAAAATCTGAACCATTTGGAAACAAAACAACCCAAAACACACAAAACAGAGAGCCAAGTCATGCGAACACATTCGAGAGGTAAAAGAACCTTAGAAAACCACTAAAATTGAACTATTGAAAGCGAAAACATTAGCTGAAATGAGCAAAGAAGAAAAGCAAACCTGATTTGGGATTCAAAAAGCAAACATCAGCAACAACCGGTGGATAAAAAGCTTTAATCCCTTATACCTAAATCAATACCACAATCGAAACTTCAGTTATGCAGTGATTGGAGCAAAGGTTGTTATTGTGGAGCATCTGCAAAAAGCAAACCACAAAAGTCACTCATATCATAGTCACGTGTCGACAAAGGAAAAGCCCAAAAAACCCCTCCCTGAGCTCGAACCAGAATTGAGTCGCCGGAGTCGGCCTCAAATATATGAAAACACAGCAGCAGTTAACTCACATTCACAACCACATTTAGCAACAAATATGATGTTCTAAATCTGCTAATTAGGATCTTCCTTAATTTTCATTCCATGCATTTCTTTAGGCAGATTGTTAAAGTCATACTTTCCACGTTTAGCAGCAGCATTGGATGTGGTTGAAGTCAGCTTAGGAGCTCTAGCACTCCCAGGCTGACTATCGGATTCTTGTTTGCCCTCTTATCATACCACCAGTTGCTGAAGAAGGAAAGACGCACAGCGATATCTTGCTGTTCAACCGATGGAGTTATGATGACGTTCAGGTTAGTTTTTGCAGATCTATGTAACGATCGTCAATGTTTTGTTTGTATTATATTTTCGATGTAAATGATTGTATGATTTTGTACGTTGTTGGTTGTCTGTTGTTGAATTGTGTTAGTTTGAACTAATGACCCTTTTGTTGTTTGTTTTGTTATTGTTAATGTTGCTTTTAATTTGTATGTTTCCGGTGTTGGATTGAAGAATAACCTGTTTGTTTGAATATGGACATCGGATTTAAGATGATAGATACGCGGACAGATTTGTTATGATTGTCATGACAAAGGATGTGGTCTTAATGTATAAGTCTCTGATCTTTCTGTGGAGGATTACATCACTGCCGCTGCTTCAAAGCACCCAAACTTCATGCCTCACACAGCTGGTAGGTACCAAGCTAAGAGATTTAGGAAGGCCCAGTGTCCAGTTGTTGAACGTTTAACGAACTCTCTTATGATGCACGGGAGAAATAATGGTAAAAAGTTGATGGTTGTTCGCATAGTCAAGCATGCTATGAAGATTATTCATCTTTAACTGATGCCAATCCATCCAAATCATTGTTGATGCCGTCATTAACAGGTTCTGTTATATCCTTTTGCTCATGTTTTTATAACAAGTCTACTAACGTGATAAATTCCAGTGGGGTTAATGTGCAAAATGCCCAAACGGGTCTGGGTCAAAGTTGGTTTTTTTTAATCCCTTTCCCAAGACGCGCAACGCGCGTCTGGATCATAACACTAGTTCAATTAAAATAGGTCTTCTAGAGATTATTGGGGTCATATTTTAGACACAGTTTCAAAACTATCAAGTATGAAACTTGAAAGTAGTAGAAGAATTAGATTTTTCTCTTAATGGAAGTTGTAATAGAAATGGAGATAGATATGCTTTTTAATGAAATGAGGATTTAATATCAAACTAAGGTTTTTTGCACAAGTCCTCTGTTAACATAATATCCTCGAACTCATGGCTTTGCAAGCATATTTCCATTATATATATCTTTATTAAATTGGGTTGTTTTATTAAGCATTGTATTTAATAAACAATAGAGTTCTGATGTATATATCAATATATTTTCGAGTTTATGAACTATAACCTGTACATATTTTTCTAAAATATTTAGTTTTAGTGGGTGCTATAAGTCTCTCTTACTAATTCAAACTAGATTTATAGGTTTTGATCACTTGTATAGACTATTGTTATGGAGAGTAGGCCTAAAGTGTATATATGTATTTATATTGTAACGTAGGTTTGACCCGTTAACGCTTATTTGCTTATCTGACATGCTTTAAGGAAATCAAGATACGTCTATACAAGGTGAGTTCATGTTAACTACTTTTGAAATGAGATATATATATTATATTACTTTGTTGATTAATACGTTACAAATTTCTTTTGGTTAATATGCATTAATTATCCATATTTTTGACAAATTTAGCTCTAAAATGTTAATAGGATTTGAAGGAGAGTGAGAGACACGGCAAACATGGAAGGCCGTAGGAATAAAATGAATAACAAGAACGACAACACAAACGGGAGCGAGAGCGAGCTGAACAAGCAGGGTATAAAAAATGGATGAAATGATGGAACATTTGGGAAGAAGTAAAAAAGAAAGGAACATTAGTTTTTATTAGTATGTGTTTTATTTATATACAATCGAACTAATTTGTTAGTTTTGTAATTAAAAAAATACATTAATTTAGGATTTTTGAAATTTTACGATTTTCTGCAATTTAAAAACCCCTTAAATTATTCAAAAAAATTATTTTTTTTAAATTATTTTACTTTTTGTCCTAAATTTGTGTAAAACTAAAAAATATGAACATAAATTAACTTTTTTTTTCAATTTTGTCGTAAAAATAAAAAAAAAGTTAATTATTAACAATTGTCTCAAGTTTGTAGCAAAAACAATAATAAAAATGAAAAAAAGAAATCGAAATACGCATGAAAATACCTAATTTACTTGTGTAGGCAAAATTGTAACAAAAAGAATAAAATTTACAATGGCAGTTTAGTCAATTTATACCATTTTCAACATGTACAAGTATTTCTAGCATAATTTACAATCAGTTGATGCCTAACTTACATTAATACGCCAACAATCCTTGTCTTTTCACTTTCGTTTGCAATCATTCTTATCAATCTCTAAACCCTATTTATTGTTTGAGTCCTCCTCATTTCATCTCCATTCGAAAACAATAAGTGTGAGAACTTTCAAATCCCTTAACCTCTTATCAGAGATAATGCAAACAAAGATAATGCAAACGAATGAAGAATACATAACATCTCCCTTCACTTTCAAGCTTGAATGTCATTAAACCCACCGACCATTAGTTGTGGATTAATGCGCAACATTATGAGTTGATGAGCATAAAAACGTATCAATTTTCTGGAAGCCTTCAAAAGTGAAGGTTGCGTTCTTAACTTTTTTGTTCATAAAAATAGAAGTCATCTTTTTTCCTTTATTCAATTCTGCCTTTTAATAAATAGAAGCGTACTTTTTATTTTCATGTTACATGATATATGAACATTGCTAGAACGTATGTTTATATATATATATATATGTATACTAGTAGCGTGCCCGCGCGATGCGGCGGGTGCGACGCTTTTAAATACGATATTCGTGGCGCGTAAGAACCGTATGCGAATAATATTTTTAAGAACAAAATTTAAACTTTTACTCCGAAATCATTGAGATGAATCTACTCATAATATTAGAGAACAAAGTTAATATAAGTTATGAAATCTGTAAATAAAACGATAATGAAATAAGGTAACAGTCGGATCCGAGAATTCAAATCTTGAATAACCAAAGCAGAATAAGTAAAATCATGAACGTGGAGATAGTTGCATGATTAGAACAATCAATCGTACGCCTCACAGAGCTTGATGATCTCATCGATATTGTTCGACCACCATTCTTCATCCATAGGGGACCCAGGAATATACTGTGCTTCATCGTCTTTATCTGCCACAGATTTATTCGTACAAATATCCTCATTCTTTTCAACTTTGACTGGCACCTCAGTAGTTGGAGCAGGGTTGTCACTGAGAAAACAATTTTGTTTAGATTGTTTATTGCAATTTTACAATTAGATTTATTGTATTATAATTATGTGTAGATACTTTGAACCGAACAAAATTCTAAAGATAGAGTCATACCTGGCACATCTTCCGGGTTAATCTTTGACTCTTCCATAATAGACTTATGTGTTATCTAAAACGAATATAAATTAATTTAGTGTTAACAAATATATCATATTTAAACAGTAAAGGAAAACATTGATCGTCATAATAAGTATAAAAACAATCATGTAATCGTGTTAACAGGTCATTATATGTATAACAACTTAAGGAAAAACATTTAACAAATACATATTCTTACATTATTGTAAAACACACATTTCATAAATCGTGAAACACTTCCCGATATACAACATTCGAAGTGTATACCCCTAGTTGCTTGAAATTTTTTCAGGATGTACTAAAACCTTGGTATTATCCCGTGATATACCCCTTGATAACGCCACGTAAAGTTGACCATGGGAAAATACAGAATCAGGAAGATAAACGCCAACATTTGGAATCGTTTGACCTTGAGCTTTGTTGATTGTCATGGAAAAGCTAAGTCGAATGGGAAACTGTTTTCTTTTCAACTTGAACGGGAACATGTCATCTTCAGAAAGAGTTAGTGGGATTCTTGGCAGAAAAACTCTTTTCCCGGTATGTTGACCAACAGCTATTTCAGCATCAATAACATTGCGCTGGAAACCTTTACATATCAACCTTGTGCCATTGCATAAACCATGCGATGGATCGATATTCCGTAACAATATAATAGGGCATCCAATTTTCAAACGTAGTTTATGAGGCGGTAGACCACTAATAGTTAGTGAGTTTAAGAACTCTACCGGGTAAAAGTTATGGCGGTCATCCTCAACTTCATCAAAACTGTAGTACGTCTTTTCCTCTCCTTGAAATATTTCAATCATCTGATCGTTAATCTCGTCTACACTCTCGTTTTTCGTGGATAATATTGCTCTTGATATTATATATTCCGAGGAATGTACATTGTTCTGAACAGACGGAAACACAGCATTTATCAATTCTTTTATTGCGTTTTCTTTATCCGTGAATCGGATAGACATGTCTTCGGGTATGCGTATATAGTTTCCTTCGATAGTCTCTTCGGTTCCATCACCGACTCTTAAAAGAAACTCGGAAAACCACGGATCGTTCAACGCTCTCATGTTTAAGGTCAATCTCATTTTTTTGGTAACAGACCACAGAGGTGACATTCGTAGGCTGGAGTCTACGATTTGCGCACGCGTTCCTCGTTTAATGACCGGCAATACCTGTCTAAAATCACCACCCATTACCAATATTTTTCCACCAAATGGGAGACTGACGCCTATAATATCCTGTAGTGTTCGGTCAACTGCCTCTATTGCCTGGCGCTTTGCCATCGAGGCCTCATCCCATATGATTAGTTTGGATAACCTAATAATTTCCGCTGCCCCGCTTTGTTTTTTAATATTGCACATCGAATTATTATTAAGAGAAATTGGAATCTTGAACCTCGAGTGAGCCGTTCTACCACCTGGCATATTATTAGCCGCCGCACCCGATGAAGCGGTGGCTAGAGCGATACAACCACGTGAACGAACTTGAGCCAACAATGCTTTGTACAAAAATGTTTTGCCAGTACCACCTGGTCCATCTATAAAGAACACGCCTGGACGATCGTTATCCACATGTGTCATTATTTCATCAAACACCTTTTTTGGTCTAAATTAAGGTTATCCTTTGCACCTAAGTGTTCAGGCTCAACAACTATCGCGTACTCCTCAACTACCTCACGAGAACATGAGTACTCGGTGCCTTCATCTGTTATGTCCGGAAGATCAAAATCCTTTATATTCCTACCCATGGATTGTAAGAACACCCTAATTTCTGAAAGAACCATATTCTGAACTCGTTGAACACTTTGATATTGTAACTGGTAATCTTCAGAAAGTGAATCGAAGTGTTCATTCCAAAGCCTACGAATGTCACCAGGTTCGCAAAATATCATTATTGTTGCGAACAACCTTCTGAGAGAGTTGGGAAACTGAAATAATGACGCCTCTTCGAGACATTGTGATAAACTGTCATCATTTTCTATTAACCCAAACTCAAGTGCTGCTTTCCTAAATGTGGCGTGTTTTACACCATTAATCGTGCAAAGATCATCATAAGAAGTAGGTCCCTTGATATTTGACAACAGTAGTCGTAAGTAGTACCTCTCTCCTTCGGCTGGATTAGCAGAAACAATACGACCTCTTTGCGGCCTAGCTGAACGATGATTCCAACGTCGATTGGTAGAATTCCATGTAAAGTGTTTTGGGAAATCTTTATATAAATATCGTCTTGCCGTTACATCCATTCTATTTGTATCAAAAAACGCAGTAAGCATGGTTCTCTTATCTCTTTCCCTATCAACAATTTCAGACATGATATCATCCTCTCTAAATCTAACCATCTGCTTATTAGGGAGATGAAGCTGTAAGGCCAAGACTGCGGGATGTATGTGAGAAAGTGGAAATGAGAAGATACGCCACATCGCCTCTGGTGGTGATACATAACGTGCGTCCTGATATCTTTTTATCTCATTAATAGCAACACCTGGTTCGGCTTCAGCGATTTGAATAACTGTTTGTCATGTCCCTTGTAAACATATTTGAAAAGATATTTCACCGACTTTATACTTGAGCAGACCTCGACATTCATATGGCAGTTGAACATCATCAAAAGTCTTGGGTTATATGGGACAACCCATCTATTGTCAAGAATTGTTCCTCGTACGTCAACATTTTTTCCGTTGTTTCTTCTTCTGTATATAGGATATGAATCTTCTCCTTGTGTTGTTTCGTCATTAAATTGTCTAGGATAACGAAATCGACAGACCGGTGGATCACCCTGCATACATGGACTATTTTTTCGTAAAACCCCGCAAGGACCATGAATCATGTGCTTCACAACTATCTCATGTAATCTTGGGTATCTGAGTCTGTCTGGAATCTCCGCACAAACAACTTTATCATAATGGTCTGGATTACTGATTTTATGTTGCCCGTGCATGATAAGGAGGAAATGTGCATGTGGCAATCCACGCTTTTGAAACTCGATGACGTAAACGTAAGCCTTAACCTCACCTAGTATATGTTTTTTGAAAAGAAGTTCCTTCAGATGCTCGAGTCTAGCACGAAACACCCTAGCCACAAGATCCGGACGATCTTGTGCGGTTTGACCAGGCATTAAATTGTCACATATCTCAGGCCATTGAGGATTACATGTCATTGTAAGGAATAGATCTGGTTTTCCGTCATCCTGAACTAAAGTCATGGCATCCAGAAAACGACGGCGCATATCACGAGGTCCTCCAATGAAAGATGCAGGCAATACAATTCGTTGTCCAACTCTATTTGGATTAACTTCTCCAGCATGGACACAATCCACAATACCTTGGTACAAATCAGCTCTTATCCTAGCTTGGTTGTGTTCACAATACTGTAATCTTGACGTTTCAATCTTTATGTACACATCCACCACAAATTGCTGTAACAATCGTCCTCCAAAGAGAAGTAGGTTGTCATAAGACCGAATTTGGAACCTGTAGCAGTAGTACTCACGCATCGCCACAGTACTTCTATTACTCCGTGGGTTAGCCTCTGTATGAAAATGCATTTTGTACATTACGTTATAAGGCTAGAAACCGTGCATGACCGTAAGGTAAAACGTGTTGTGACTTAAAACACATTAAAGAAAATGGTACCTCCAACTTCGTCATTCATTGGCTCGTTATCATTACGAACTTCGTTGATTGATTCCCCTACTCGTGGTATGTTAGGATGCCACCCCGGCTCACCATTTGGGAAAAACAGAGGATAACATAGCGGATCATAACATCCATAGTACGGCTGAATAGTTTGACTGTATTCAGACGTACCATAGACTACAATACTTCTTTTATAAGCTGTGATATTATCATTTCCTTCAACCCAAATACCAGCAACCTACGTAAACACGAATATAATTAAGTGATATTAATATGAATTATTATTTCTATTTAAACTTTAAATGAAGTAATAATTTTCTTATAACCTCAGACGTGGTTGGACGGTTGTATACCCTCTGGTCAAGTTCAACTGAAGCGTTAAGAGTGACTTTATAGTTGTCTAGAGGTCCCAGATCTGCAAGACTTCTGAACGTCGTGACATAAGGGTTTGTCGACAGAACTCTGGTTAACGTCTCAGTTATATTCTTATCAAGGTTAGGCCATTGCAGTCTATGCTGTAACTCCGTATCAGGATCATAAAAATACAATTGTAAGTATCTTGGTGTTCCATCTCTTGAAACCAATTGGTCGATCTTATGATAGATACCCTTATGTGCACGAAACGTATATACACCATCTCTCATGTTGGTCAGTGTATCATCCAAAGAAACACCCATTGACGCGAAAGAAAAATTTGTGTTATACGCTCGTATGTTAGTCCTAAACATCTTTCCAATATCATCTTGCGACGTGAATAATAGGTACAACGCAGCCGGTATTTCACAAGGTGCTAATTTTGTTTTCCCAGACATGCAACAAAATGTCGGAAATTCGGATTGAAATCTTTTTGCTCCGCAAAACATACAAGGACTCTGTCCTTTTAAGCTAAGAGAATCCCTAGGTATACCAGAAAAAACATAATCATATGGATCCTCTTGTGTGTTATGATGTTGTAGGGGCGGTTGAGACTGGACTGTGCTCAGTGGAATTTGCCTCACAGTTGGATTACGACATCTACTATCATTCCTCGATCGTGCTACGTGATTGCTATTATCTTGTAAAATAGTTAAAGGCATCCTTTGTCGTGAGTGATTAGTACCAATTGATCCCGATGAAATGACATGAGGCGTACTTCCATTCATTACCTTTGTTGTTTTCCCATTCTCCTTTTGCAAATAGTATCGTCTATTATAATTTTTTCGCTTCAAAGCTAAATTAGATGCGCTTGAGGACATAAAATCGTTAGGATCCTTTTCTTGACCGTTGCTCATCGGAAAGATATTAAAAAACCTTGTTTATAACATAATAACATTATGATTAATATTTGGTAATAGAGTAACCACTACAGATACTATAACATAACAATTAAATAACATGTTAAGAAATAAAATAATATAACTTAGATAACCTATTTGTATGAAATTTGTTTAATTTAGTAATGCAGTTCTTAGTTGTTTGTCAATAAATGTTTATTGGTTAAACGATATATACAATTTGTTAATTCACATGCAGCATGTTCTATTATATAGTATAGATATACAATAGGGTTGAATTATGTATAGGGTTGCAAGGTATAAGAACATAAGATTATCCACCCCATAATAAAAAAAAACAATTGAAAATGATAAATTATCAAAAACCATCCAAACACTTATAATTTAAAACACATCTAACACCTATAGTAAACAAATATAAAGGAAATTAAAACTTGAGTATGAACGAACGTAGAATATAATAGAGAAATAACTTTTAAATATAACGGGCCTCTGGAATCTTGGGTTCAACAATAACTCGAGTGTAATTAGTTGATCGTAAAATATTTCCTATAAACGAAACATAAAATTTGTATAAGCTATAAAATACAACAAAATTCATTTAATGTATGTAGGTATAAAATGTAGAGTAGCACATACTGTATGGCAAACGAACCAACTTCACTCGTGATACATAGACAATAGATTTGTCTAAAATTGAACGGAAAGTTTGAAGCGTGTGAATCTCCCGTGAGTCATATAACGTTAATTGTATTATGTGACCGCTACCACATATAATATATATCATTAGAAAAACAATAGTAAATTTACCTATATCTAAAAAAATATATAAATTCGAATTGAAAAAATGTCTTACGTAAAATCTCGAAGAAACATCAAAAAATGTCCAAATTGCCGCTCACCATTGACAATTCTACCGACGACATCTACAACCAAATAATTTGATCTTCATTTTATTTACTAAAAATATTGAATACTATTTAAAGATAAGTGGGTATTGGATAAGTTATACGTACCGGTAATTATTTTTCATAATTGTTGTCATCTAAAAGCATTTTAATAGAAGGCACAAACGGATAAACACGAAACCCTCTTGGTATGTGTATTGATATTTTATAATTTTAGTGAACTCGTTAAATACAATCTTGAAATCACTCCATATTAAAGGTAGTTATCATGTTTTGGCCACTCTTGGTATTCAAATTTCTCTATCCTGAAACGGCTTAGAATAATCATGCTGCCCATCAGATCAACCTCTTTGTAACCTTCCATGAAATGTGCCGGTATAAATCCAACTAATTTTTTTCTCTACAAAGGAATTAAGATAGTGCTTTAGATATAATATATTTTTATATTTTTTAAAATTTTAAACTATTAAATTTAGATCTTACGTGTTGGTCGAGAAAAACCACCAGCAGTTTCTTTTCAGATTCGAATTTCAAAACGAAGTCAACCCATACAAAACTCACTGTATAGCAAATACAGTTTTGTGTGACTGATGAAAAATCATCAACAATGGCATGCAATTCCATAATGAAGTTGTCCTTCATTTAAAAATAAAACATATTACTATATAATCTTTAAAATAAAGCATAACACTTAATTTAAATAACAATTGTTTCATTATTGCCAAAGTAGATAATGTACTTGAGAAATCATCTAATAGAGAAACAAATCAAGTGTCTAACAAAAAGGAAATAAACGATAGAATGATGTAGAATCTAAAATCCAGGTGACAATATTGTTTCCGTGTAGATTGCACCGTGTATAATACCACCAAAAATTGTAGGATGTATAAATCCTGCCACATTGAACCTGAGATCAATTTCAAAAACCTGCCCCCACTCCGTGATCACAAGAGTTGACCCACTTAGGTTGTAATGTGTCAAAGATGTAATTGTTGGTAATGGAAGGCACACCCTGTAAGGATATGTAAATATCTTTATCCACGTACCATTATATAGCTTCCATAACTCCAACGGCCTTTCGTAGTAACCACTGGAACAATACATATGAAGTTTTGATCGTATACTGACAAATGAACCATTAGGACCAAGACCCCCGACATTCGGATACGGTAATTCTGAAAATTGATGTGTGTTAACGTCAAAGCGAATAACTCGCCTGTTACTTGCAAGCCAATATTCCTTGACTGGGAAGTACACAGCATCTCCACAGAATGTTCCTGAACACCACCAGTAGGTATCACCATGGTACGGTCTTTTTTTTAGAAAGGGTGTAGATTTCCACGAGCCCCTACGCAATGAATACACGAAAACTGCAAGAGTACCTCGCCGACGTTTTATGTGGATAACGTTGTAATCAAATGTGGCGTCAACATAGAAACCAATTGCATCTTTTCTTGCATTAAAGAATCCCTGTTTATTAGAGTTGGATAACATTTTGGCGGCACCAGTTACTGGATTCCACACAAGCAAATCCCACGTGTTTCGAAGGCTAACACAAAGCATCCCATCCAGGCTTGATAAGAACATTAGGTTTTTGGGTTGAAATCCAAGCGGGGGAGTAACGTTCTTACTGACTAAGTAATCATTGTCATGATAATTTAACGTTCTAGAAATGCATGTCGGCATACGACTTGTGGTTAGGATTTTCTGATCCAGAGATTCTCGCATGTGTTGGGAGTATGTTTTAAAAAATCAGTTGTCGACATGTACGTTAACCATTCTTTGCAAACACACTTGCATTTAACCAGAGCTTTTGGAGGAAGTCGTGCAATTATCTCCAGCATAAGAATAAAAAACAACTGAGGAGGCATAGTCGCTTTTTTTCTAAAATGAAAAGTAGAAGAAAAATATTTAAAATATCAAAAAATATGAAAGTAATTTAGTAAAAGTAAATATGTTAATAATCTAACCTAATTTATATGTGAATGTTTTCATAGATAAAATTTTAGTATTCTATTAATTAAATACTAAAATCTTTAATATACACCCATTTATTATTTTGTATTAAAAAGATTAACCCAACAATTTTATTAATGTTTAAATTGTTGGGTTAAAGAGAGTTAATATAATTATAAATGGGCTTTTAAATTTGTTGTATTATTTGGGTTGTAAGGTTGAGTTGGGCTGGTGGGTAATTGGGCTTCTAAATAAGGGTCTGTTAATGTAGTATAGATATCGATAGAATTCAGACATTCAGTTAATAGCTTAAAATCTGTCTTAGGTAATTAACCTCTAAAATAGATCGTAAGTAAAGAAAAATTGTTAAAAGCTTTTTTTTTCTAAATGCAACAATTAAAATTGTAATATTATACAAATTTTATTTGTATAATATTGGGGTAGGTGATATTATACAAATTGTATAATATTATACAAATTATACAAATTTTATTTGTATAATTTACAATTAAAATTATAATATTATACTAATTAGATTTGTATAAAGTGTAAATTTATTTTATATAAGATAGTAATTGGGGTAGGTGTGGGGTGGACGGTTGTATTAGTATAGATACACATCGAGATCTCGGAGTCATCCATTTTGTCTTAGGGTTTCAAGAAACCTGTCTTAGGGTTTCAAGAAACCCAAACGACAACCACTGATCCAAGAATCATCCCGTTGATGTTGTTTGATCGGTTATAGTTTGCGCATGTAGAGGGTTCCTCACGGTTCTTCCCGATTGTTTCACCCTTTTTCTTTCGTTGTAATCGACTGTCGAATATGGTTTTCGGACCAGATGGGTTCGGGATTCAAATGCGAATCCACCCTTTGACAGTATTATACATCTATAGCGCCCAACATCATCTCGATGATTGTCAACATCCGTGATTCTTTGTATTCAACAGTCGATTCGGGTTCTTGGTCCCGAGGGTTTGGGGCTTCACCTACACTCAACCCTTCGACGGTATTCTATATCGACATTGTTCAATATCGTTTGGATGTTTGTAACCATCCATGTTTAGTTGTATTCGACAGTCGATTAGGGTTTTTGGACCCTAGGGTTTCTGGATTCACCTTCACTGCACCATTTGACGGTCTTCTAGATCCACAATTTTAGAGGTATGAAAGTTCTTTATTTATCTACTTTCTCTGTGTTATTAGACATCGCTGAGTTGGTGTTGGATTTAGGGTTAGATGTTTATGCAACTGAGATAGTAATTACATTTTATGATTTTCGTTATTAATGGTTCAGGGTTTAGTTGTGATTTGTCATATATACGATTGATATTGTTGGTGTTTATTTTCTTTTAAGTGTTTGTGATATCTACTGTTGATGTTGTTTGCGATGAGGGTTTGTGATTGAATCAGAATTATAAGTTTGAGTTTGATGGTTGTTTTATCTAGTTGATGTTCTTGTGCTTGATTAATGTCACACACACAAGCCATTTGTTTTGTTTCTGTATTTGTTGCATTTTTCTTCTCAAGCATATTATAATTTTTTTATAGAACTACAACATTAATGCTAATCAACTTCATAAATGCAGGTTGGTGGTGTGATGCAGATTCTGTATGGTTTAACCTTGAAAGATTTCTAAAATGGTAACCAATCCTGTGTAAGGCATCCAAACCTTTGACAATTTGCAAGTACCCTCACCGGTGTTAATACTTGGTCTATAGGCAGGTACTATTAATTACTTGTTTATTTAATTCTGTTATAATAACATGCTTAATGAATTTGATTTATTATGGATTATTTGTGTGGCTTGTGTGCATATTAGTACTACTATAGAGAACAATCATACCGATTGATTAACTCCTTAGACGTGCTTGTCCGACCTTCATTAGAGAGGTTAGGAATCTGGCCTCCGTCTAAGCTTCGTTAACTATTAGTATGATTGGTTTATTATTTTGAGGATGAGTGTTTCTACAATACAACATAATACGGTTATAGTCTTAGTTTCTTTATTTGTAATTGATATTTTGATATACTTGTAATTGTACATCAAATGATTTAAACGTGCATTTTCTAGTTTTATGTGTTATTGTTAGTGTGTTGCTGATGTGTGTGTTTATGTTCTTCTGTGTGTGCTTGTGTACATTTATATGTGTCTAAATATTTATGTTTATAATTGTATGTTGCTTGTTTATTTAATTCTGTTATAATAACATGCTTAATGAATTTGATTTATTATGGATTATTTGTGTGGCTTGTGTGCATATTAGTAGTACTATAGAGAACAATCATACCGATTGATTAACTCCTTAGACGTGCTTGTCCGACCTTCATTAGAGAGGTTAGGAATCTGGCCTCCGTCTAAGCTTCGTTAACTATTAGTATGATTGGTTTATTATTTTGAGGATGAGTGTTTCTACAATACAACATAATACGGTTATAGTCTTAGTTTCTTATTTGTAATTGATATTTTGATATACTTGTAATTGTACATCAAATGATTTAAACGTGCATTTTGTAGTTTTATGTGTTATTGTTAGTGTGTTGCTGATGTGTGTTTATGTTCTTCTGTGTGTGCTTGTGTACATTTATAGTGTCTAAATATTTATGTTTATAATTGTATGTTGCTGGGTTATATGAGTTAATTATATACAATAAATACAATTATTCTAAAACTAACCTAAATATATAAGATATTTTTCATGAATTTGTTGATTAATGGTTCAGGGTGTAGTTTTGGATTTGCAAATATATGTTAGAATTGGTGGTGATTATTTATTGGTTGATTTGGTTGTGCTTGATTACTGATTTTTGAGATTTCACATTGAAATAATTAATCATGTTATTGTGCTTTGTTTAAATATTTGACATATATGGTAAAACTTTAAACCAAGGAAATTCCAAAGGTGACATGTATTTTAATAACTGTTCTATACGCGGGTACTCTTTAGTACTTTTATTTTATTATGTTATAACAACATCCTTAATTTATTTTGATTTAAGGTGGATTATTTGTGTGTGTCTTACGTGCATATTAGTAGTACTATAGAGAACAATCATACTGAATGTTTAACTCCTTAGTCGTGCTTGTCCGACCTTATTAGAGAGGTTAGGAATCTGGCCTCCGTCTAAGCTTCGTTAACTATTAGTATGATTGGTTTATTATTTTGAGGATGAGTGTTTCTTTAATACAGATTAATACAATGATAGGCTTTGTTTCTGTATTTGTACTTGGTATTTTAATATCCTTGTAATTGTACATCAAATGATATAAACGCGCATTTTTTAGTGTTATGTGTTATCGTTGGTGTGAGTGTAATGTGTGTGTTTCTGTTATTCTGTGTGTGCTTGTGTACTTTTACATGTGTCAAATAAGTTAATTTTATTACGGTATGTTAATGGATTATATCTTGATAAATATATACAACAATTAAAATTAGTCTCAACCTAACCTAAATATAGTTGTAATTGTAATTATTCTGTTATAACAATTAGTATGCTTGGTTTATTATTTTGATGATGATTGTATAGATAATTCAGCCTAATACGATGATATCCTTTGTTTTTGTGTTTGTATTTGATATTTGGCAGCATTAGGAGGAACCGTAAAAACTGATGATATGTAGTTAGAGTTTAACTGTTATTAGTATGGGAGTATTGTGTGTGCATAGTACATGTTAAACCTAACATGAACATTTAATATTGAAAATGTCACACAGAATAATGTAATCACAACATAATAAAACTAATTTACATACAAGGTTTTCTTAATAATACATACCTCTGCTGAAACTTTGAAGTTAAATGTTGAGCAAAACAACTGAAACGTGTAGATTTTGAGTTTATGTGTTAATAAGAAACAAGTAAACAAATAATGCTTATGAAATCAAAATATCTTTCAAAGTATCAATCAATAAAATATGAAAGATACCTTTAAGCACACGGATGTTGATTGCTAAGAATCAAAAGCTGAAATCTGAAACATGTAGCTTGTTGAGTTTATGTGTTAAAAAGAAATAGATAAACAAATAATGCATATGCAATCAAAAAATTATTCACAGTAGCAATCAATAAAATATGAAAAACACCTTTAAGCAGACGGATGTTGATTTCTAAGAATCCGAATCTGAAAAACTGAAAACAAAAGTATACTTTTGTTGACTAATGTTTATATATGTGAAGCATACCGTAGATTGTCCCTTAAAATAGGAACAACCTAGTAATGACAGGCCCGTGGTAAAACATGTTCTCCTTAAACTCTGTTGATTTTTTATGGTTTAAATTCTTAAACTTTTAAAATATTAAAGTGTTAAATATTATCATTAACTAACTAACTCACCTAATATTCTACTATAATCATTTGCAATTGGATAAAGTGATTTTAGTCTAAGAAACAATACCAGATTCAAATCCTTGTCATCCGCAAAGGTTGGCACTTTTAAAAATTTATGTTTGTTTTTTATTAGATGGACCTTTACCAATCTTGTCATCCGCAAAGGTGGCACTTGAATAATAAAATTGAGCATGTTAGTTTGCGTACCGTATATTGTCCCTGAAATATAAACAACTTACTAATTGACAGGAAGTAAAAACATTGATAATACTTCTACATTATATTTTTTAGTTTTCATAGGTGTCTTGCTGTGTTATCTTAATCACATTTTAGGTTTGAATTTAATATACTAAACAACTTAATGATTAAGATGATATTATTAAAATATTTTGCTAAACATTACTGATTTACTTTCTTTATATAAGTTTGATATGTTAGTGTTTATTTTCGTTTAAGTGTTTGTGATTGATTCATAATTTTATGATTAATGGTTCAGAGTGAACCTGTTTATGGTTTTATGATTGGTTTTATCTAGCTCTTTATGTTGTTTGTGATGATGGTTGTGCTTGAATCAGAATGTGCTAAAAAAACAGATACATGGTTTGTGATGATTGGTTTTATGTTGTTTGATTTCTAAGAATCCGAATCTGAAAAACTGAAAACAAAAGTATACTTTGTTGACTAATGTTTATATATGTGAAGCATTACCGTAGATTGTCCCTTAAAAATAGGAACAACCTAGTAATGACAGGCCGTGGTAAAACATGTTCTCCTTAAACTCTGTTGATTTTTTTATGGTTTAAATTCTTAAACTTTTAAAATATTTAAAGTGTTAAATATTATCATTAACTAACTAACTCACCTAATATTCTACTATAATCAATTTGCAATTGGATAAAGTGATTTTAGTCTAAGAAACAATACCAGATTCAAAATCCTTGTCATCCGCAAAGGTTGGCACTTTAAAATTTATGTTTGTTTTATTAGATGGACACTTTTTACCAATCTTGTCATCCGCAAAGGTTGGCACTTGAATAATAAAATTGAGCATTGTTAGTTTGCGTACCCGTATATTGTCCCTGAAATATACAAACAACTTACTAATTGACAGGAAGTAAAACATTGATATACTTCTACATTATATTTTTTTTAGTTTTCATAGGTGTCTTGCTGTGTTTATCTTAATCACATTTAGGTTTGAATTTAATATACTAAACAACTTAATGATTAAGATGTATTATTAAAATATTTTGCTAAAACATTACTGATTTACTTTCTTATATAAGTTTGATATTGTTAGTTTTATGATTGGTTTTATCTAGCTCTTTATGTGGTTTTTGATGATGGGTTTTGTGCTTGAATCAGAATTAAAGTTTGAGTTTGCTAGTGGCTTTATCTAGTTGATTTGTTTGTGCTTGATTAAGTTGATATATGAAAATGTTTTCCTTAACTTTTGCTGATTTTTTTTTGTTGAAAATCTTCAACTTTCTAATTATTGAGTTAGATCTTGAATTACCCAATAGAGCAGTATTGAATTTAATAAATATAAGATCAATAAACATAAACAATTTAAATAAACCCACATACTGAAAATCATAATATTATAAAGATGATAGAATGATTTAATTACATAGCATGAGATATGCTTTTAAAACAAACTACAACTTTTTATTAAACTAATTGAACATAAATAAAAATACGAAACAAATATAAAATATTTTTCATCTAAACTTAAGTCTAAACAAGATGAGGTCTAGTTCGCTTCTGCACAGTCACACGAGGAATTTTAATTTTGATTTCATGCTTCTTGGCTGAACATGCAGTGTCTTCTAGTTCATGGTCTTTGTCAATGTTATCCGGACCATCCAACTCAATTACCTCACTCCATTTCCATTCGTCAAGCCTCTTTTTTCTCTTTTTTTGGTTTTCAAATATCTTAGCTGTGCTTCAAACAGCCGATCCTTAAATAAAGAAATAGTTAGTATAAAGCTTATAAAATAAATATATAATAGTATTAAAATACCTCCTCACTAAATTCACGTTGAAGATCAGATTTGTAGGGACTAAACATGGCACCACAACAAATAATCTCAACACTATTATCAAGATCAAGATCAATATCTACCTGTAACAAAATATATCAGATTGCATTTACATCAAATTTAAAACAGAATATAAACATAAACAAATGGAAACCATTTACCTTGATAGGCTTATGTTTATTCAATTCGTCATCAAGATCTCCAATACCCTGCACTTTATGTTCATCCACATCCTGATGTTTTAAAATCAATTATTGATTAATATAAAAATTAAAAATAATATCAAATAAGCACAAAACAATCATATGTATAAATTACATTTGACTATACACCAACCTTCTTATGAGAAACAACCTGCACAAAATACAAAATACAATTAAAATAATTACTAAATCATAAACCACGTTCAATACACTTGTAATCATAATATAACATTTTATGTCTGTACCTTTGAATTGCCGAGATCAGTATGCAGAACTTCTAAAGGTGCCATCTTAAATGGTTGGTATTCACGAATTTTTGCAGCATCCAAAGACATGGTTAGTTTTTCTCCATTTAAAATTTTGAACTTGTATGTATTTATATGCTGCTGTTGGGTTTTCAATTTTCATTGACGCCTGAAGAGCAACCGAATTAGGCCTGCCATAAACATCTCTTTGTTTGTTAGGTTGTTGTTTCTGATAAAGCATCTTCGGGTTAAAAATTTTACCATTTTAACCATATGGTGGAAA
>CM044001.1:112910657-113080657 GCA_024085815.1 Flaveria linearis | reverse complement strand
AGGGTTACAACGAACCGAGCCGCTCGTAAGCTACTAGAGTTCGAATCGATAAAAAACTCGAAACGAACCAAGTTTTATCGAGACCGAGCCGAACTTGAGCTTGAATGAAAGCTTATTTAATTATCGAGCCCGAGCCCGAGCCCAAGCTTCATGTATCGAACTCGAGCCGGCTCGCGAGCCTAAACAAGATTTTTATTTATATATTTTTATTTAATTTATTAAATATATTATATAAATAATATTATATATAAAGTATTGATAAAATTAATTAAATAATATGAATAATTTTATATATAAAGTATATAATTATATATATATATTAAAAGGCAATGTCGGTGGTGTGAGAGGAGGTTACTGTAGCTAACAGTACCTTCTCATCCACACAGTACAACTCCGCACAGCCCATCAATTTTTTATTCTGCCACCGCCATAGCCACCGCTAACGCCACCGCCGGAGCCACCACCGAGTTACCGTCACCGGCGCTGCCACCGCCACCACCAACGTCACTACCATCTTCGTGCGTGATGTGTTCATCTTCATCCCGGCGACGTGTCTGGCGGCGGCGTAAATCAGACCCAAGAGTCTTCATTCGCTGGACCAAACGGCGTCGTCGTCGGAGAAACATTCCACTTTAAAGTGGATTCCGAAGAACCAGAGAAAACCTTCTTCTTCTAATCAAATCAAACAAACAAAAAAAACACCCAAAATTACAACAGCAAAGACCGAATAACTCTACACAACAACATTAATCTTTAAAAAAAGAAAACCACCTCAACGGGATGTGGGATTTTAAGCCGATGTGAGCACCGGTGGCCGTATGTTCGCCGGTGTTTGTTAGCATAGCGGTTCTCAAAGACTGCACAGTTTACAATTCGCAACCACCAGACCAGCCGCCGCCTACGACGCCATTCCCAATCCAGCTCCCATCTACCCGCTCTCGGCTCATCACCCATCGTAGATCCCTGCCGGATTTTTAGTGATGAACGCGAAGGCGGAACCCCTTCTTCTGATCCACTTCCGGAGTGCATATGGGTATGTATAGCAACAGAAAAGGACCGGTGGTCTGGGGTTGCAGTGGTAGGGGCCGGCTGGTTGACGGTGATCAGGACAAATAAACGAGAAAAAGGACGGGCGTAATAGTGGTCGGCAATGGTCGATGTGAGCACCGGTGGCCCTATGTTCGCCGTGTTTGTTAGCATAGCGGTTCTCCAAGACGACGCCCTATGTTCGCCGGTGTTTGTTAGCATACCGGCGGTCGGCGGGCCGGTTGCCGGTGGCGGTTCTCCGGAAGGGCGGTGGTGCTTCTGTGGGTTGCTTCGGCTGGTGACGTGGAGTGTGTGTTAGTATGTGCTCTGTAGTTTGCGTTGGCGATGGCGGTGACACCGGCGACGATGGTGGTGGTTCCGGCGGTGGTGGTGGCTCCGACAGTGGTGGTGGCTCAAACGGTGGTGGTGGCATCGAGAAAGAAAAGAGAAAGATATGACTTATGAGAGAGTAGATGTGGAGGTTATATTTAATGTTATTTATTTGATCGGATTCCAAAGTCTTATTAAACTTGATTGATAATCAAATTTCAATTCCGCATTATATTTGTAACGGGGAATAGTCTGGTTTTTGTCATGAGCACAGTTACTCTGTCGTATAGTATGTGGGTTTGAACATCTCATGGAAGTCTATGGGCTTAATGTTTGTTTTCACGAGCACAACCACTATTTCTTTGTGTTATTTATTTAGAAAAGCATGAATTATTGAAAATTATTTTATTCTTATTAATTCCTTTGGTCGGTGGGGATTTTGGGTTTTTTTTAGCAAGCCTAGAGGCACATCAGTAATTTCGGAATTATTCGGTAACTAATTTTAGCATTTATAATAATGGTATTTTTATTTAGCATAATTTTTTTAATCCAATTTTTTATTTAACATAAATTTTAACTTTTAGTTTTAACTCAATACTTTTACATATTTAATAATTTAGTCTTTATATATTTTATCCACAAGGACTTTTTATGAATATATGTAATGATATTAAGTGACGGTAGTTTTTACGATAAGGGGTGCTTTAAGGTTTTACGTTGTAGTGATAGGTGTCACGACACGTTTTTATATGTGCATTCTGATATTTCGAGTCATGACGGGATTCCGCCGCAATGCGCGGAGATGAAAATCTAGTTATAAATATATCAAAATTAAATATAAAAATAATTTTATATAAAGTATTGATAAAATTAATTAAATAATATGAATAATTTAATATAATTTTTTATTTACATATTAAATGCATATAAATATATTTACATAAATCAAATAATTATATGTATAGTCTTATGATAAATTAATTAATAATATATATTATGTTAAATATAAAAAGTTCATTATAAAAAATATATAAGTAATTACAAAAAAATAAAAATTAAAAAGTTTAACAATAAACGAGCCGAGCCCGATAATTTTTTGACGAGCCGAACTCGAGCTTTAGAAATAAAACTTTAAATGAGCCGAGCTCGAGCTCGAGCTTTCTAAAACTAAAACGAGCCGAGCTCGAGCTCGAGCTTTCTAAAATTAAACGAGCCGAGCTCAAGCCTAAGCGATCTCGAGCTCGGCTTGACTCGTTTACACCCCTAGTTTTACCTACCAAAACTAAGTTTATTCTGTTAAGTTAGATATTTTATACTGGTGTAGGGTTTTTTTTAATAATTAGCAAGCTATTTATGTAATCATTCAAATTACCATTTTCCTTCTCTACTAAATCTCTTAGATTTTTTAAATTATTTGTTTTTCAAACTTATTTATTTAACAACTATAAGTAAACTATATAATACTGTATACATTTGCACAACTATATTTCTTATGATTATTTTTTATAACGACTATGTTTCTAACTTGTTTAAATTTCTAACATTTTATCAAGTTATTAGAAATTTTAAAAATTTCTAAGTATAACTAAATAAAATATTTTGAAAAGGACCACAAGATTTTACGTATTTTAGGAGTATAAATGGTAACAACTTTTTGACCAGAATACTAACCGATCAATATACAAGTAAATGATTATTCTTATGATTTTCTTCGAATATGAGAGTGTTACATACTGCATTGTAGATTTTTCACCAAATAAACATGAAACTGACAAATGCTATTAACTGGCTTCTTAATTACACAAGATATACATAAAACATCTACAACTTAGAGTAATATTTACTTATACCCAATAACCCACTGCCATTAACCATATAGCATGTCACTGAACCCAGGCATACATTTCTGCTGAAGATCTTTGCATTCTTCAGGAGTAGCAGTTTTGGGATCAAAAACTTTCCCATCTTCATAAACTAGACCCTGTTTCATCCGACCCATCTTTCTCGAATGTAAAACTTGCTTCGATGTAACAGGCGCCCGAATCGACTGATATTCTTCCAAACCCATGGCTAAGTTTTCGACCCCAGATTTCATAAGACACTGACCAAGAACCGCGGCATCCAAGATTGACATGTTCGTGCTCCTCACACCATGTGGCGTTGTTGGGTGAGCCGCGTCTCCAATAAGCACCACACGGTCCCAAACAATCTGGTCTAGAGGATCACAATCATATATCACATTCAAGAAAGGTTCTTTGGTTTCTTTTATCACTCTTGCAAGCTCAGGAACCCAAGTTTTCTCTGCTTCTTCTTTCATCGTCTTAATCATATCATCGGTTGCTTTCATAGTTACAGAATTCCCTATGAGTTCAATCAAATTCAAACAAATACGCTGGGAGACCAATTAGTCTATACTAAATAAATACACAAAGCATTAGGATCATAAGCTAAAGAAGTAATCAATCACCTTAAGTTGTGGCTCGGGCTGACTGATGTACCATACCCAGTTGATCTTCTTGTTCAAAAGCTCGTAAAAAACCACGTGCGTACCACAACCTAAATCGAAGTATAAACACTGGCCTAGATCTTGATAAACCTTCTGCAGGCCTGCAAAAACACCTGAGTTTTCATCATTAGAAAGATCCACCACCCCTCTCCAAGCACAGTAACCTGAATACCTGCATAATATTATTCTTAACTGTCAAATGGTAAAAGACTTTATTGGATATTATAGATAGGTCAGATTACATTATATCAGATTACATTATAGATTTACAATAAAACCCTAAAAATCTAAACGGACCCATGGCTCCACTATCATTACTAAATGATAATGATAATAATATAGTCTAATACTAACATTAGATTAACCATAACTAATTACTTAACTTAAGATCAAAATTCAAATATATACTAATCTTCTTCTAACCTTAGTTTAAGATCAGGGAGGAAACATTGGCGAATCGACGACAAACAACCATCTGCTGCAACTAACAAATCACCTACAATCTCCACGATATCGTCGGTTTGTAGAACTTTACACTGAACTTTAACAGACTTCTTATCATCTGATACACTGAACGATTTGAAATACATGACCCCATAGGAATATATCTGGAGGTAGAGCATTGTACAAGAGCCGATGGAGATCCGACCAATACGTAGCCTTAAAGTCGAACCTCTCATCTCTAGTCAACACTCTAGTCACCTTCTTCTCCGCATCAGTAGCTTGATTCTGTAATCAATCAATACAAATCAAATCAACGTGTTCGTGTTTCAATAAGTTGCAATCAATGTGAAATTGTGAATACCTGATCGATTGTGAGGGGAATGGTGTGAGTGTTGAGGAGGTGATCGGATTGTAGCCATGAGTTGATTAGTGTTTGTGCCGGAGGATCAAGGCCTAGGCCGGCGCCGGTGGGGCTTCCGGTGGGGGGAGCGGCGGTTTTCTCCACCACCACCACCTGCCACCCCGCCGATGACAGCGCGTGGACGGCGGATACGCCGGCGATGCTCCCTCCGACCACCACCGCCGTACCCTTCATCGTGTTTCAATGGAGTATCAGATGATGCTATTAGTTAGCATATAAATCTAAAATAAGGATGTTGATTGTTAAGTTAGCGCAATAGCACATGTAGGATTGGGGGAGATGTGTGTACACCATTAATTCAATAATACCACTCTAATGTGACATGTTAATTGTTTTTTTGTGTATAAAAGCAATAATGGTCACCACTTATAGTCCACCAAATAGGCAAATACTTATTTTGGCCATGATTAAACTTTATATCTGAATACTGATTGAAAAAAAATGTATATCTAGATTTTTCACAAAACAAGTTAGCAAACACAAGTTCGTTCTTCGAGAAAGATCAAATTAAATGTTAAGAGAAATAATTATAAACTATTGATATTAATAATAAGGCTATGTGTAAAAAGTCCACTAAAATCTTTTTATATACAAAATTTGCATATTAAGTTATGTTTATAAATTAAAATATAAGTTAAGAATTATAAAAGTATCTCAATTTATTTGGACCTATTGTTTGAGAAAATTAAGGGTTTGATTAAATGGACATCTTATTATTTTAAATCAACACCCCTAAAATTTCTATACGGGTCGTATAGACCCATACACGTCGTATAGGGAGGGTCGTATAGCACTAAACGGGGCGTATAACCCCCTGACAGCCCCCTAAATTTATCCTCGTAGTCAGTGTCGAAATTAGATATACGCGTCGTATAGCCCTATATGTGTCATATAGGAGGGTCGTATAGGGCTGTATGGGACGTATAGCTCTCTGACACCCCCCCAGAATTTTTCTCGTTTTCAATGCATTCGACCCTATACGCCGCGTATGGACCCATACGAGATGTATAGGAGGGTGTCGATTTATCTGGGTGGGTGTCTAAATATTAGGACCCAAAATTAATTATAATTATAGTAAATTTCAAATTGTGTCCTTTAATAATATATAAAACTGCATTGTATGTCCTTTAGTTTTAATAATTACATACGATGTCCTATTATTAAAAGATTTGCACACATATTATCCTTTACACTAACTATCATCTAAATGTATAATTAACCCAGTTACGTGCCCCCTCACATGAGGGTGTTTTTATCATTTTTTTCACGTCTAATATATTAAAAATATTATAAAAAATAAAAATTTTAAATGAAAAAAAATTAAAAGACATCGGACCGGTAGATAAGTAGGTGAAACCTATCATTCTTGGAGTGTGTTAATTCGACTAATCGTCAAAATTTTAATGACAACAGCCTCCAATAACATTTACTAAAGTAAGAAGTATAAGTCAAAAATCATTTATAAGGTCGGGAAATCAACAATTAAACACCAAAAATACACGTAAATACTTTATAAATTACTCACAACAACAAATAATGAAAAATCAATAAAGAATACAAACTTGGAGATTACGTGTGATTCTTTGAATTGCTTATATAATTGTAAAAGCAAGAAAATGAACTATGAGTCGCTCGTTAATCACACAACAATATAAGACGGAAATTCAAAAAGCAACAAAATATAGGGATTTTAATCTTATCATCGTTGTTTGTTCGAGTTCAAGGGCATTCAATGGTGCGTGAGATGTTGTAAGCGGTGAAGATGACCGGTATTGGGCTATCAAATAGAAGGGGATGATGGATTTAACGGTATTGAACGTAATAAGAACGTGGGTTCACTAACTTACCCAACGGTCCGATATCTTTTAATTTTATTTTTCATCTAAAATAAAAAAAATTGTTTGTTTAATTTATTAGATGTGGAAAGAAAATGCCTAAAATGCACCTCATATGAGAGATATATAGCTGAGTTAACTGTACATTTAACTGAAAGTTAGTGTAAAGGACAATAGGTGTGCATATTTTTCAAAAAAAGAAAATTGAATGTAATTATTAAAGTAAGGGACATACCATGTAATTTCATGTATTAATAAATGATACAATTTGTAATTTACTCTTACAATTAGAAAGAACTAGCAAAAGGCCCCCGCGTGATGCGGCGGGCGTTTTTGTGTTATTAATAACTGCATCTTAAGGGAAGTACTTTTCAACTTTAATCTACGCAAAATAATACGTGAAACATTTTACATATCTAGTTTATGTACATAATGAACAATAATACATAGGAGAACAACGTAGCTAAATTTCTTTTTCGTGGATGGCTACAAAAGATATATCAAAAGAGCTCGTGTTGTTTTTATCTAATAATTCCTCAACATGTGGTAGTCAAAAGTGAGGTGGCTGAAAAACTTTTAGGCTCTTCATTTGTAAAATGAACATAAAGAGTTTTAAGCATTAGGGGGAAAATAGAATCAAGTTACAACATTAGGTAGGTTACCTTTATCCTAGAAATCTGAGTTTAGTTGTAACTGAAAATCAATAAAGTCATAATGATAGGTATATTGAACTATGATGATTTACAAATCAATGTTAGATGCTAATTGGTCAAAATCGCCCAATTTTGATGAATATAGAAGGAGCTTATCCAGAGGACCAAACTGCCTGAATAAAACTATAATTGTTAAAGGATTTATAATGATAGGTATACTAAACTATGATGATTTACAAATCAATGTTAGTTGTTTTCCCACGCGTTGCACGGGAATTCCAAAATAGGGTAAAATCTTAAGACGTGCATAAAAAAACATACCGTAACGGCTAATCTAACTAATGCAATCGCTACACGATGGAATTTAAAGAAGTATAAAGTAAGTAAAAAATTAAAAATAAAAAAATGTTATATAGAAAAGAAAGAGGAGTAAAATAAAACCACGAGGTTTGGAAAATGAACACAAAGGGTGTCTCCCTAAATTCTATCTTTGAATGAAAAAAAAAACATATTGCATCTAAAAATAGTATTGTCATAACTCAAATTTGTTGGTATGGCTGCCTAGAAACCATTAGCAGATGCAAAACCAGAAATCAAATTGCATCAGAGTCAAATTGTTTTCATTTAAGATTTTCTAGACTAAGATTTCATTGTGTCAATTTTGGTAGTAGAAAACTAAAAAAAACCCATTGGTGTCAATTGTCTCTCATTAATTTATGAGAGACAAATCAACGCCACATTCGTTTATATTTGGCTCTATTAAAGTTGTGCGTTTAGGACTAATTAGGTACATAAGTGTATCAATTTGTTACTAACCAATCATCCAGTAGTCATTACAGTATTGAATATCAAGAAACCTATAGAATCACGACTGTCTCAGTCACTATGCTTTAAATGGCTAGAAGCATCCACCTCTTCTCACCTCTTTTTAACAAAAAACTAATATCATAAAATAAGATGGCATGTACCCGCAGCTACAGAAACAACACTAAATTCATCATAAGTCCATTCTGTAGATCTATCATGCTAGTAGATAAACATGTTTTAGTACACCATACTACTAATTATATAAACACAACCAAAAAGCCTAAAACCATACCCAAAAGTATTAATCACACGTCTTCAATTCATATAAAATCAAATATTCAAAATCATGATGAGAACTATATGGCTCAAAATATCAATTTAAGTACTTTTTGGTCACTAAACATCTTGATTCAAGATTTCAAGGTTCAATGGCTAATATGGTGACCACATTCATTAGGATGGCATCTAAAATTATAGATCAGCTAACAATTTTGTAAATCTGACATCAACTTGACTAACATATTATTTGAGAGCAGCATGTTCCAAATTGAGTTTAAGATGTGCCAAAAAAGAACTACGAAACTCAAATTAGAAGTAAAATGAAACATATACAATCTTATACAAACACACACAAACTCAACATAGTCTCCATAAATTAAAGTTGTAATGATTACCTTCACAAATGAGGCCAACGCATGCTTCATCGGAGTGCAATTCATCGATTGGGAACCCTAATTCACCGTAAGGAGATGATAATCAACCAATATTAATTAGAGTTGGGCTTCGGTACCCATAATTTTAAAGCTGTCTCCGTCTAAAACAGATTGTATAGGACTATAGTCAAATATAAATATAAAAACTTTGAATTCATCAAATAATTTACCAAATTGCCAAAATCCTAATTACGAACATGCCTAACCTAAAGCAGAAAAACACAAAATCAAAACATTGAACTTATTAAACACGCAATCGACAAAAATCGTTTGATATCACTCCTAATGACAAACCTGTCGGGGCTGATCGAAGATGGTATATGCTCAACCTTCAGCGACAGACAACAACCACCACTGTCGTCTAACAAAACGCCGCGACCACCATGGCCACCTCAGGTTCCTGAAATGGGAAGATCGAGCGACCATCGTTCGATTTAGGCAAACAAACCCTAACCACTACCTACAGTTACTAATCCAGCATGGTACTTGATGATAACGGTGATCAAATCGCAAAGAGGTAAAAGAGAGACTGAATCAAAAACCTATCAGAATCAAAATGAGTGTGTGTTTGCAAAGAAACATGGAGAATAAGGCATAAACGCACCTGTAAGAGCTTAATGTGTGTTTGCAGAGAAAGATGAGCGAGATATGCGAGTTTAAAGGTCGATGAAGGAGAAGGCAGTGGAAGAACTTGCGTGAGGATAGAGATGTAAGAAGCATGGAGGAGATGCTTGTAGAGGAAGAAGGCGGTGTATGTAGAGGAAGAAGGCGGTGGAGCCCTCATGCTTTATGAGATTGTACATGATGCTTTAAGGATGTTCTCTTTGGTTTTTAAAGTATATACAATGTTTGCTGAGGGGACCCCTCCACGTCAGACGAACGACGATAGGGCCCTGACGCACGTGGCCACTGACGGGTGGTTCAAGGAACAACCCTTTATGATGTTAAAACGCGTAATATTCTCACATTTAATCGTGAAATTATCTTGAATTAGATAACTACAGTTGCTCGTGTTTCAGGTACGTTGGGAGCTAAAAATGGAGTCAACGTTGCGAGCGTGGAACGGAGTGGACGTGTGTGGAAAGAAGAAAAGAAGAAACAGAATGTTCAGGGATCCACCGTAATTTACGGTGGCCACCGTAAATTACGGTGGACCCCAAACCTGAATTTTTCCACCGTATGGCAGAAGTTTTCCACCGTACCAATTTGGTCTCTACCGTAACTTACGGTGGCTACCGTAAGTTACGGTAGCTGCTGACGAAAAAGTGCAACTTGTTATTATAAAATGGTTTGAGTGGCACCTTTTGCTCATTTTCCGGATCCAACGAATTCTTTTCATAAAAGAGGCAAAAGTGGTTGTTCTTGGGGGATATAAACATTTTTCAAAAATTTGGTTGGGTGTTCTTGATTCATATGAACATTAGAGTTAATCTTCTTGGAAGAAAAACATTCGGGTGGTGAGATTCAAGTATGTTTTGGCTAAGCTTTTGTTGATCTTCTTAGATGTGTTGAAGAACAAGATCTTGTGGTATTTCAATTCTTACTATTTTGTTTTGATTGTTATGATTGTATCTTGAATCTTGTTTTCATGCACAAAACTATGAGTGGCTAATATTCTTGTGTGTTTCCTTTTGGTTTGAAGGATTTGTAACTTTGATCATGTTGGTGTTTTCTATTTATGGGATGATGAAATTGATCTTGTGATTGTTTTGTCATGATGATTGTGTATTATGTGTAATGGGTCATTCATGGATTGCTTAACTTTAACCATACGTTCTTGATGCCATAGGCAAATCTTGATTTAGTGGAATGGTTGGGTAATTCGATAGTGATACTGATTATCGAGAGATAACCTTGCTAATACAAGTACTTAGTCCTCTTTGATCACACATAAGCACACACTCATGAACCATGTCTATGTGGTTCTTCCCAATTACCACCAATATCATCATTTGTTAAAATCCGGATACTAAAGGGAAACATATTTCTCATTACTGATTTATACAAATCAATTTACTTTTATTTCTTGCTTTAAGCCAATTCAACAAATCAATAGATTATTGAACCTTACTTATTTATCATTTTAGTTAAATTTAGGTAATTGCAATTTGATTGAGTTAACACATATTCCACAAACTCCCTGTGTTCGATACCCACTTACCGCTAGCTAATTAGTAGCATAGGGCCCTGACGCACGTGGCCACTCGCACGTAGCAAAGCACGATAGGGCCTGACGCACGTGGCCACTCGCACGTAGCAAAGAGCGGATATCAAGGCTAGGGGGCCGTCTTCCTTTTCTTTTTCCAAATTTTTCAGCAACTACTGTTTTTAAAATTTGAATTATTTTACCTTTTTTTGTTTTCAGTGGCCATAGTTTTAAAAAACTATTTTTTACCTTTTTCATCTCTTTTCCCCGTCGCCTATAAATACGATTAGTTTTCCGTCGGTAGTAATTTAGGAGATACGAATGTTCTTAGTCATATGTTGACTTGCAAGCACTTGCATCTCTCACGGTGCAAACGGTATGAAGCTCGACATAACAACAAAAAGAAAAAGGATATCAATTAGAAATTCGAAAGATTTCAAGTTACACCAATGTAACAAAAGGAAAATCGTGCTTACAAAATTTAAGGTCAAAGTTCGAGATAATAGAAATTGGTTATGATGGTGTTCAAATCTTGAATAATTTAAATCAGGAAGACAAAATCAAGGACAAGAATGATTCGACATCACAATGAGATGTGAACATTCGATTCACAATCGAAGGGAATACATGGACTTCCCAAGATATGAGGTCAGCCATAACTTATTGAAGACACGCGTACTCATAAGTGGTAACAAAGTTACAATTAGTTTATTCGATCATTGAGGTGAGTGACCACTTATAATATTTGAGTTAACAAAATTAACATTCAATTAGCAAAGTATCCCGAGATGTAGGAATTCCACCTACAACATTGAATGTCTTTAGTTATGGGACACACCCTTAGGAAGATTTGAAAACCATAAGTAACGATTTAAAGTTTTAAAGATCATTCGGTTTAGATTCCTAATATCTTTGGGTATAACAAGAGTCATGTACACGTTGATCAAGGTATAGAAATAGCTACATGAAACGCCTAACGTGTAACGATGTTTAAATGTAGGAGTTGAAAGGTAAGACGAGTTCAATATCACAGGAACATTATGTATGATAAGAATGAGAATAAACCAGTTCAAGGAATCAAAGATTTTAAGATACAAAGAGGATGGTTCCATTTAGTAACGCATTACCATTTGGAATCGTTGACACATCAAGGTAAATTGACCCACTTGCCTTAGAAACTTGTGTATGTTGACCATAGTTTATCACTCATCCCAGAAATCCCCAGGTAAGCATAACTGGTCTCGTAATGAGATTTATACGATATGCTTGCCTTAGCCCGAAGGCCTTTTGCAAGGAAATCCAGAATACAGGTGTCTATGTGTCACACAATTTCTTTGGCTTATGAAATCAAAACCTTGATGAGATTTCATAGATTAGACATAGAGTCTAAGGAATTGAACCCACGATGATAGGTGTAAATTCCACATGTCGTTGAGAATAGGTTTAGAAAGTTCATTTGTCGGGGAGAGTCAAAGAGTCAACGTTAAGTTTAGGGAGACAGGTGCCTAAGTTTTAAGCATACATAAGGCAATCCTATGCTAAGGCATCAACTTGCACAAAAGGCATAGCATTATGTAGCATTCAAACAATATGTAAGCACCAAAGGTATGATGATCTTTCTATAAGGTTCATGCAACTATAGTCTAGGTCACCATTTCTAATAACCTAATTCCCTATAGTTATGGGCTCTGATACCAATCTGTCACACCCCAACCTTGACGGCGGAAACGTCGAGGTGTGAGAGTTACGATTGTTCACAGCCACATAACGCTATTATTAGTCCCAAATATATTAATCAAGATTCAATTGTAACAATACAAGTAAATGTTCAAACAAAGATACATCTAGAATACAAGTATAAAAGTATCCAGATCATTCGTTTATTTCTCTAAGTCCAATCCTAAGTGTGATAAGCTTCAAAGAGTAACCTGAAACATGTTAAAAATAAAAGGTCAACATAAAAATGTTGGTGAGCATTCCATAGTTTCCAATACATAAGTATATATAAAAGATGGCAATTCAAGTTATAAGTTAGTGAATAAAGTGATTAGTGATGTTATGAACAATGCAACAATCAAACCTCGACAATGTTTTACAAGTATCAAACGACGTTAATATTCTATTAACGTTAAAAGTATATACGATCAGCTAAGTGTACTTGGATCAACCAAGCAGGCTTGTCTTACCCATAGATCTATGACTTCGCTGGGCTAGCAATAGTTAATGATTGTACATATAATGCCATAACATGGTAACCACAAAATTTCAACTAACCACAACTTTAAATAAATTGCCATAAAGTTTACAAGTCTCGAATAAGTTTACAAGTGCAATAATATAAGTTAACATGTTTCACCCCAAAGTGTGAAAATAAGAAAAAAGGGGTATGGAAATACTCACCTTGATATATGCATTACAAGATGATAATAAAAGATTAAACGATGATCCAAAGTATCCATTACAAGCACCTAAATATATATTACAAGTTTAAGGTAACGTTCAAATAAGACTTAGGGTTTGATAGAATTATGAGTTTTGTTAAGTAATTAAATTTATAAAGTAAATATTCATATTTTTAATCCATTAGATGAATTATTAAGTGTTTTTAGAAATGAATTTAAATATAATGATAAAGTTCAAAATGTAATTAAGTATTTATGATTAACGAAGAATAATTAAGAAAAATATTAATCTAAACCGTTAGTTAAAGTATATTTTTTTTTAGAAAAACACTATTTGTAAATAATTTGATAAAACTTTAATATAATGCCTATTAATATTATAAAGATTTATTGTTTCAAGTTCAGTTTTACATAAATAATTATTTAATTATTTTAAAAGAACTCATTTGTATCAACATATAAAGTTTAAATATAAATAAACATTTTAAGATAACCATGATTTTAAGAAATAACGTTTGAACCAAAACTATTTTATTGTGTATTATTTTGAAATTCTTTTTAACAAAATTAAGCAAAAATAACCTTTGTAAAAAAAAAGTTTTAAATAAAGTTATTTAATTTTAAATAAAATCCAGAAAATTATTTGGTGCCCAAAAATATATTTAAAGTTTACAAAAGTTATTTTTATATCTATTAAAGATTTTCTAAAACGAATATGTGGCTGAAAAAACCTTTAAAAAAATATATGAAGGTGCCCGGGTTCGAACCCGGGACCTCAAAGTTAGGATGTGAGTGTGGAACCAGTGAACCAGGGCCGCGGCCGCGGTATCACTTGGTTCCAATTGATTTTAAACCTTCTTAATCAAGTTCCCCCAAATCACATATGAACCCTAATTCAATTTGGGTCAAATTGACCCTTGATTTGATGTTGTTAATGGTTATGATCTTAGGGCTTTTGTTCCTCATGCTCAAATGAACAAGAAGACCCCTTTAATTACCTGATTTGGAGATTAAAACGTCGAGATTAAACGAGGACTGGGTCGCGACTGTTCTCGCTGCAGATGCGTTGGATGTGTGTGTTTTGAGTGAAATTGAAGGTTCCAGAGGTTTAGGAAACCCAAATCGAGTAGAAGCCCCCTAATTTATAGATTCAATTTGTTCGAATTGATGTCCAACGGCTATGGACTTAAAGTCGGCCGTTTTCGATGGATTAATCGATTTACAAAGTTGTTTCAGGTGCAATTGATGTTGCCAATAACTTTTAAATGATTACCCGAACGTTTTACATCGGTTTAATTGAGTTTTCATTACGGTTTATGCGTATAACGGCTTGGGGGTTCGATGTATTTCGGTTTCGAGTTTGAGTGTGTTAAAAACCAGGTTTAAAGTTCATTTAATACCTTTATTTGTGTTGGAAACGAATTCCCGAGCGTTTCGGTGTGTTTTGGCTTGAAAACCGAAGCAAAACAATGTGTTTGGGGTGTCGCCGGCGCCGCGCCGGGGCTCTGCCGGCCGGCGACCGGAAAAACGGGGAAGAAGGGAGGGGCGGTTTGGGTTTTTAAATAATTTTACACTTATGGTCCCTGAGGTTTCAAGAAGTTACAACAGGGAATTAAAGTTTTGTTTTAGATTTACATAAATTACAGTTTAGCCCTTGAAGTTTTATATTGTTATTATTTTATATAAATTAATTAATTACAGGCTTTAACATATTAAAACTTATATTATCATTATTATTAACATTATTATTATTAATATTATTATTTACTAGTAATAACAATTTTTTTAAAAGATTTTTATCACCTTATGTTAAGTTTTATGATATTAATCAAACGTTTTAAATATTAATAATATTATTTATATTATTTAATTAATTTGTTAATCGTCAAATTAATTATCAAGCATAATAAGTCCTCAAAGTTTTGAAATTGACATAAAGACCCTTTTAAAATTTAACAAAGTCAACTTTTAATTATCCTAAAATACGAGATGTTACAGTCTCCCCAACTTAAAAGAATTTCGTCCCGAAATTAAGAATAAACTTAAATGAGCAAAAGAGTTAAGATGAAAGATAAGTGTACAAACTAACAGTGGTTGACGTTTAATTACAGATGAAACGCTTCACTTTATGGAATCTTGCAAGATTCTTGGCATAATGCATGCCAATTTGAACCCATTCCGTGAAATGTGAGACGTTTTGAGATGAAATGTTGGAAACGATGACGATCTACCGTGGCATTTTAGACTTATAAACTACAACTTCTAGAATATAATTCGTAGTAAAACGATATCGAGAAATCAATAAAAGACCAATAATGATAAGAAGGTTAACCGTCGGGATTTAAGAATCCCAAACATCACTATATAAAATGATCTTAACGCAGTTCTTGTAAATATGTATTTCTCCTTTGACCAATCATCGGTCTAAGAATAATACGATATGCGAAGATTTTGGAATGAGTTTACGACGATGATTAGGAACATTATTAGAAGAAGAAAATGAATCGGTCATCCAAAATAACGATCGATGTTTTAACGTCATACCACGGTATACGAATATTTGAAACAGATACAAGAAATTTTCTCGACCCGTTATCCCACATAAGTCAACATAAAATTAGTCAATTGGTCTATAATGCACCAATTTTCAGTATGACATCCATAATAAGAGACATTCGGTGATGAGAAATTGAGCAGGAAATTCCCGGAAAACCCGGAGGTTAGGTTTTGTCATATGTGAAGGTAAGACACTTGGACACATGCCAAGCTATGTCTTTTCTTTTATGCCAAACCCATGACTACAAATTACGAAATTTTATTAACCTTTATATCCACATCGCAATGAGGATAATAACAAGTCTTGTTGATCGAAATCAAGTTAGCGTTTTAAAGATTTCCAAGGTTAAGGATTCAAAAGCGATTCAAGAAGTGACACAAACAATAAGAAACGCATTTGCACCCATGTTTGTAAGGTAGCAAATTTCTAAGTACGGTTTACATATGCAGTTCAACAAACCATAAGCACAGCTGAGAACATTTGTATGACTAGAAAGACATAAGCATAAGTGATAATGTCTTTAGCAGAAAGATTGTTTTGGAAGGCTACCATCGCGCAATCAGGTTTTGATGATAATTCAAAGTGAAAGTCGATGAACAAGGAATAAATGGTTCCATATAGTTAGATCCAATCAAAACATGAGAATAAAGGGAAAGAATCAATTTAAGAATTTAAATGCTCCAAGCTTGGAATCAAAATCAACTTAGAGCGATCGGGTCTTCTTTCAAGTTCAGAGATCATGCTTTGGCTTGATAGGTCGGAACACTAACATTGTTTCACCCTTCAAGTTACTACATGCTTCTCGCCACTTGATTTCAACCTTGGTAAGTTGAAGATCAAGAAATGAGAATAGTCATCAAGGTGTGGTTTTCACTCCTAACTTGATGGTATATTCCCAAGGTATGACCACTAACTTACCAATCAAAAAGTTCGATCCCAACTCATTGTTGAGGATCTACAGAAATAAGACGAGGTAACTCACCATTAAGATAAAGAAAATTACTCCTATCTTAACGGTAAAGTTTTACAAAAACAAAATATAACAAGATGAACTTCTTCATCAAAATCCAGAATTCACTCCTACTTTAATGAGGTCGTCTCATTTGAACAAATACAATTCATAAAATGATATTATCATCAAGGTATGGAATTCACGCCTATCTTAATGATTGAATTTCATAATAACCAGAAAACAATCGAAGATTGACATTTGTCACCAAAGTACGGGTTTCAATCCTATTTTGGTGAGATCATGTCGATTATGAAATGCAAGTTCCAATAAGAATAATTGAAGTCAATACTCATGATAAGGAAATCAACTTGATCAAGAGGATGAAATTTCATAAAAACACATAATTGGAAACCATTTATCGAAACGAATGAAGAATCATCACCAAAGTAAGGGAATCACCCCTGTTTTGGTGAGATAGAATCATTTAGGAGATACGAATGTTCTTAGTCATATGTTGACTTGCAAGCACTTGCATCTCTCACGGTGCAAACGGTATGAAGCTCGACATAACAACAAAAAGAAAAAGGATATCAATTAGAAATTCGAAAGATTTCAAGTTACACCAATGTAACAAAAGGAAAATCGTGCTTACAAAATTTAAGGTCAAAGTTCGAGATAATAGAAATTGGTTATGATGGTGTTCAAATCTTGAATAATTTAAATCAGGAAGACAAAATCAAGGACAAGAATGATTCGACATCACAATGAGATGTGAACATTCGATTCACAATCGAAGGGAATACATGGACTTCCCAAGATATGAGGTCAGCCATAACTTATTGAAGACACGCGTACTCATAAGTGGTAACAAAGTTACAATTAGTTTATTCGATCATTGAGGTGAGTGACCACTTATAATATTTGAGTTAACAAAATTAACATTCAATTAGCAAAGTATCCCGAGATGTAGGAATTCCACCTACAACATTGAATGTCTTTAGTTATGGGACACACCCTTAGGAAGATTTGAAAACCATAAGTAACGATTTAAAGTTTTAAAGATCATTCGGTTTAGATTCCTAATATCTTTGGGTATAACAAGAGTCATGTACACGTTGATCAAGGTATAGAAATAGCTACATGAAACGCCTAACGTGTAACGATGTTTAAATGTAGGAGTTGAAAGGTAAGACGAGTTCAATATCACAGGAACATTATGTATGATAAGAATGAGAATAAACCAGTTCAAGGAATCAAAGATTTTTAAGATACAAAGAGGATGGTTCCATTTAGTAACGCATTACCATTTGGAATCGTTGACACATCAAGGTAAATTGACCCACTTGCCTTAGAAACTTGTGTATGTTGACCATAGTTTATCACTCATCCCAGAAATCCCCAGGTAAGCATAACTGGTCTCGTAATGAGATTTATACGATATGCTTGCCTTAGCCCGAAGGCCTTTTGCAAGGAAATCCAGAATACAGGTGTCTATGTGTCACACAATTTCTTTGGCTTATGAAATCAAAACCTTGATGAGATTTTCATAGATTAGACATAGAGTCTAAGGAATTGAACCCACGATGATAGGTGTAAATTCCACATGTCGTTGAGAATAGGTTTAGAAAGTTCATTTGTCGGGGAGAGTCAAAGAGTCAACGTTAAGTTTAGGGAGACAGGTGCCTAAGTTTTAAGCATACATAAGGCAATCCTATGCTAAGGCATCAACTTGCACAAAAGGCATAGCATTATGTAGCATTCAAACAATATGTAAGCACCAAAGGTATGATGATCTTTCTATAAGGTTCATGCAACTATAGTCTAGGTCATCATTTCTAATAACCTAATTCCCTATAGTTATGGGCTCTGATACCAATCTGTCACACCCCAACCTTGACGGCGGAAACGTCGAGGTGTGAGAGTTACGATTGTTCACAGCCACATAACGCTATTATTAGTCCCAAATATATTAATCAAGATTCAATTGTAACAATACAAGTAAATGTTCAAACAAAGATACATCTAGAATACAAGTATAAAAGTATCCAGATCATTCGTTTATTTCTCTAAGTCCAATCCTAAGTGTGATAAGCTTCAAAGAGTAACCTGAAACATGTTAAAAATAAAAGGTCAACATAAAAATGTTGGTGAGCATTCCATAGTTTCCAATACATAAGTATATATAAAAGATGGCAATTCAAGTTATAAGTTAGTGAATAAAGTGATTAGGGATGTTATGAACAATGCAACAATCAAACCTCGACAATGTTTTACAAGTATCAAACGACGTTAATATTCTATTAACGTTAAAAGTATATACGATCAGCTAAGTGTACTTGGATCAACCAAGCAGGCTTGTCTTACCCATAGATCTATGACTTCGCTGGGCTAGCAATAGTTAATGATTGTACATATAATGCCATAACATGGTAACCACAAATTTCAACTAACCACAACTTTAAATAAATTGCCATAAAGTTTACAAGTCTCGAATAAGTTTACAAGTGCAATAATATAAGTTAACATGTTTCACCCCAAAGTGTGAAAATAAGAAAAAAGGGGTATGGAAATACTCACCTTGATATATGCATTACAAGATGATAATAAAAGATTAAACGATGATCCAAAGTATCCATTACAAGCACCTAAATATATATTATAAGTTTAAGGTTAACGTTCAAATAAGACTTAGGGTTTTGATAGAATTATGAGTTTTGTTAAGTATTAAATTTATAAAGTAAATATTCATATTTTTAATCCATTAGATGAATTATTAAGTGTTTTTAGAAATGAATTTAAATATAATGATAAAGTTCAAAATGTAATTAAGTATTTATGATTAACGAAGAATAATTAAGAAAATATTAATCTAAACCGTTAGTTAAAGTATATTTTTTTTAGAAAAACACTATTTGTAAATAATTTGATAAACTTTAATATAATGCCTATTAATATTATAAAGATTTATTGTTTCAAGTTCAGTTTTACATAAATAATTATTTAATTATTTTAAAAGAACTCATTTGTATCAACATAAAGTTTAAATATAAATAAACATTTTAAGATAACCATGATTTTTAAGAAATAACGTTTGAACCAAAACTATTTTATTGTGTATTATTTTGAAATTCTTTTTAACAAAATTAAGCAAAAATAACCTTTGTAAAAAAAAGTTTTAAATAAAGTTATTTAATTTAAATAAAATCCAGAAAATTATTGGTGCCCAAAAATATATTTAAAGTTTACAAAGTTATTTTTATATCTATTAAAGATTTTCTAAAACGAATATGTGGCTGAAAAAACCTTTAAAAAATATATGAAGGTGCCGGGTTCGAACCCGGGACCTCAAAGTTAGGATGTGAGTGTGGAATTAGTGAACCAGGGCCGCGGCCGCGGTATCACTTGGTTCCAATTGATTTTAAACCTTCTTAATCAAGTTCCCCCAAATCACATATGAACCCTAATTCAATTTGGGTCAAATTGACCCTCGATTTGATGTTGTTAATGGTTATGATCTTAGGGCTTTTGTTCCTCATGCTCAAATGAACAAGAAGACCCCTTTAATTACCTGATTTGGAGATTAAAACGTCGAGATTAAACGAGGACTGGGTCGCGACTGTTCTCGCTGCAGATGCGTTGGATGTGTGTGTTTTGAGTGAAATTGAAGGTTCCAGAGGTTTAGGAAACCCAAATCGAGTAGAAGCCCCCTAATTTATAGATTCAATTTGTTCGAATTGATGTCCAACGGCTATGGACTTAAAGTCGGCCGTTTTCGATGGATTAATCGATTTACAAAGTTGTTTCAGGTGCAATTGATGTTGCCAATAACTTTTAAATGATTACCCGAACGTTTTACATCGGTTTAATTGAGTTTTCATTACGGTTTATGCGTATAACGGCTTGGGGGTTCGATGTATTTCGGTTTCGAGTTTGAGTGTGTTAAAAACCAGGTTAAAGTTCATTTAATACCTTTATTTGTGTTGGAAACGAATTCCGAGCGTTTCGGTGTGTTTTGGCTTGAAAACCGAAGCAAAACAATGTGTTTGGGGTGTCGCCGGCGCCGCGCCGGAGCTCTGCCGGCCGGCGACCGGAAAAACGGGGAAGAAGGGAGGGGCGGTTTGGGTTTTTAAATAATTTTACACTTATGGTCCCTGAGGTTTCAAGAAGTTACAACAGGGAATTAAAGTTTTGTTTTAGATTTACATAAATTACAGTTTAGCCTTGAAGTTTTATATTGTTATTATTTTATATAAAAATTAATTAATTACAGGCTTTAACATATTAAAACTTATATTATCATTATTATTAACATTATTATTATTAATATTATTATTAATACTAGTAATAACAAATTTTTTTAAAAGATTTTTATCACCTTATGTTAAGTTTTATGATATTAATCAAACGTTTTAAATATTAATAATATTATTTATATTATTAATTAATTTGTTAATCGTCAAATTAATTATCAAGCATAATAAGTCCTCAAAGTTTTGAAATTGACATAAAGACCCTTTTTAAAATTTAACAAAGTCAACTTTTAATTATCCTAAAATACGAGATGTTACAATCACTTAGCAGCTACACACCAGTTTCTTATAGCTCTGACCAGGTGAAGCATCGTCCGCCAGACATTAACTCGGATAATGATAAAAATGGCGTCGATCTCCTGTCATCTCAAGTTATCTTAATTGGTATGGTTCTGATTAGTTTCCGAACAATTTCAGTGTTTGCTCGACATGGGTCTTTTTAACAAATGTAGTTCCTATTGCTTAGTAAATAAATTATGGATTTAATACTTTAAAATGTTTTGAGTTCAGAGTTTTGAATTTTCTTTTGATTGGTTTAGGGTCTATTCAGTTGATGAGTATTTTAAAACATTTAAATCTGCAAGAGAGGGATTGCCAAGTAAAAAAAGAATAAGAGGCTTATCATATTTGGGCCAAGTAAACAAATTTAAATCAATACCTGCAGATTTTTTATTTTGACTATAGTTTGTTATATCTGTGTTTATGAAATGAAATTGAAACTGGAACTAAGCTTCTCAAGTAGACTTTCCAGTTATTGATGCGTTTGATTATGATGAATTGATAGCAGTCCTTTATATATCTATATACTCTTTCTTCTTATATAACTTTGGCAATCAGGAGACTCTGAAAAAAAAGAGATTAAATGCAAGGATTAAGTCATGCAATTTGCTACCACTTAGGTTCTTTTACGTATTATCATTTATTTAACTAATTATTTGGCTTCATCAAATATTTTTTATGATGGGTACTGATTGTTACTAATATTCGAGCTAGGTGTAGTGGATGTGTTTCCAGTGTGAAAATTCAGAATTCTCAAGTGGTTTAATGATGAGCTCACTTAGATAACATAGAAGGTTGGTATATTTCTTCATTTGATGCATTTTAGATTATATCCAATATGCTAATTTCCATGTATGTTCGTACAGTAACGATTGGTTTGATGATCAATCTTTCATTCTTCGTAACAAAGCTAATTTTACAATCTTTACTGTAGATTGATAACGAGTTTGACATTAGCAACTTGAGCTTTGATTTGGTTATGATCTTTTGCTATTTTGTCATGAGTTATGTTCATATTAACTTGGTTTGCTATGTAATTCGATGTGTTTATTCGGTTTCTGTGATGTAAAATTGTGTTTAGTTCTTTGATGTGTTTGTTTATTTTGGATTTTTGTTGACGATTAATTATGATCATATAGTGATACATATATTGATACTTATAGTTGGTTTGTTCTCTTGCTCAAGTAAACTATTAAGTATGCTCACAATGTCCATAATTTATGAGTGTAGCAATTAATAGGAATATCTATGTTGTCATCAATTTCAATTTGAAGCTTTCAGTACTTACTCTCTAACCTTTGAATGCTACGTATTCCTTAATCACATCAATTTAGACTAATGGTTATTGTTTTAACCATTTCAAGGAGCTTTAAAACTCCTATATATCTTGCACATATTGATATATTGTTTTTTTCATTGATATGTCAGGGGGATAAAAGAACTGAAACAATATGCCGATACGAAGTTCATCATGTTAAAGAGCATTACCCGAGGTTATTTTCTTAAACGAATGATGACAACTCAACCATGACAAAGGTGTTAGCAATACGCACAAACAAATATACATGTGTGTGTATTTAAATATAATTTGAGCTTTATATATAAGATTAATTACTATTTTTGTTGTTATTATCTCACGATTTAATGGTAGGAAAAAGCTATAATTTACTCAATCAAGGTAGTACGGGCCTTTTGGAGGTAATTTTCTTATTCACACCTTCATGGTTTCATTTGTCACTAACCATGTCAGAATTTTAATATTAAATTTTTAGAATTTTGGTTCATATAATAATCTTTTGTTTCTTTTATCTTATTTACTATTTTTGATGTGCTATGGGAGATATAAAGAATACATTTTTATCTGTCCCTTATTTACTTATCTTGGGGATTAAAAATGTTAGGTTAAAAGTGTTTTAGTTTGATATGGGAGATATAAAGAAGACATTAACTATAAGCTTTATGATTTTGAAATTGGGATTAGCTTTGGAATTCGCTGTGTTTCACATGTTTTTGTTTTGGATCAGCAGAAATGTTGATCATAGATAATCTCTTAATTTATTATAAATTGACTGAATTCCAAATCATGGTTATGTCAAATTTAGAGATTGGATATGATGATGGAAATAAGCTATTAATTTCATCAATCTCTGACCAGGTAACTGCTGTTTAGACCCATGTAAGTTTCTTTGCTTATTTGTTCGGTTGTTATATCTTGTAGAGGGCAAATATTAGTTCATCATATTATAGTGTTTTTGTAGCTAAATTTGTACAAATTGTAATCTTTGAGTTTGTGCTGCATGTCAGGTGATATGATTATTGTATTAATTGATCATTTTTCTACACAGGGACAATATTTGCAATGTGCAGCGCAATCTGCATTTTAGTACTGTCCGCAGTAAGTATTTATGAATTTATTTTTATATGAATTGTGGAAATCATTCTTCATGATGACATGTGGGTTTTTTTGTTTGTTTATATAGATGAGACGTATCATGGGACTAATGATGAGTTAAGGGAGTTACCTGCAGTAGAGTTATCAACACTTCTAAAATACTTAAGGTCCAGAGTTAAATGCATTCTTTTGGGCTTTTAAAACTATATATTCAAATATATGATCTGTTTAGTGAAGATGGTGTTGATTGGTTTTTGTGTTGCAGGTTGTGGTTGATAGTAGTGTTACAGATCAGTTGTGTGTGACAGAGCTCATACTGCATGATGTATGCTATTCTTATTAGTTGTTAATTTATTACTCAAGAATAATATACAGAATTGTCTATATAAATTTCAGTTACAGTTCATAGTAGTTTTCTTATTTATTTATTTATTATATCAATTTTAATGCTTAAATGAATGATGTGAACAGCAAAGTTTCTTCCGGAAATTAATGGATTTGTTTAGAGTATGCGAAGATTTGGAAAACAAGGAAGGCCTTCACATGATATACAAAATTGTCAAAGGGATCAGACTCAACAGCCCTCAGATCTTTGAGAAAATTTTTGGTGATGAATTAATCATGGATATTATGTCACACCCCAACCTTGACGGCGGAAACGTCGAGGTGTGAGGAATACGATTGTTCACAGCCACATAACGCTATTATTAATTCCAAATATATTAATCAAGATTCAATTGTAGCAATACAAGTAAATGTTTAAACATCCAGAATACAAGTATAAAAGTATCTAGATCATTCTTTTATTTCTCTAAGTCTAATCCTAAGTGTGATAAGCTTCAAAGAGTAACCTGAAACATGTTAAAAATAAAAGGTCAACATAAAAATGTTGGTGAGCATTCCATAGTTTTCAATACATAGGTATCTAAAAGATGGCAATTCAAGTAAAGTATAAGTTAGTGAATAAAGTGATTAGGGATGTTATGAACAATGCAACAATCAAACCTCGACAATGTTTTACAAGTCTCAAACGTGTACTTGGACCAACCAAGTTATAAGTATATACGATCAGCAAAGTGTACTTGGATCAACCAAGCAGACTTGTCTTACCCATAGATCTATGACTTCGCTGGGCTAGCAATAGTTAATGATTGTACATATAACGCCATAACATGGTAACCACAAAAGTTCAACTAACCCCAACTTTAAGTAAATTGCCATAAAGTTTACAAGTCTTGAATAAGTTCAAAAGTGCAATGATATAAGTTAACATGTTTCACCCCAAAGTGTGAAAATAAGAAAAAGGGGTATGGAAATACTCACATGTCAAATAAGTATATGTTGGATGATTAATAAGAAATAATCTTAAGCGTCGTTTTGACGTAGTCCTTCACAAAGTACCTAAATATACATTTTACAAGTTTTAAGTTTATTTATAAGATTAACGTTTTAACCGCGAAATAGGGTTTTAGATGGAATCTGGGGATTTCTATAAAACATATATAATTGTAATTATCTCGAGTAATATAATGTTCAATAACAATTTACAAGTAATATGGTGTTAAATAATAATTTAACAATTTAAATTATTAAAAGTTCATTTTTGTATAAAAATTTTGTATTATTTGTGATTTTTATTTATTTAAAACATTTAATAAGGTAGATGAAATTTTAAAAATAATTTCCAGAAAACAAATAAGTTGTTTTAAAAATTTTAATGTTTATAAAACATTTTTTTATAATTTTTTAGAATTTTTCCGGATTTTATAAGGCTTTAAAAAGCCTTTTTAAAAAAATGGGAGGTGGCCCGGGGTCGAACCCGGGACCTCCCGGATGGGATAAGGCGCAGAAACCAGCAAACCAAGGGCTAATCCGCGCTAAGAGCCTGTTCCAAATTAATTTAAACACAACCCTGATTATCCCCAAATTCCAAATGAACCCTAGATCGAACCCCCTTTAAATTGGGGTTCAATTCGATGCTGAGTACTCCCGAATTCATGGGGCTTTTGTTCCCCATGAAAAACCGAATATGTGTGTGTGTTCAATTTCAAATATGGTTTTGACTTGGTGGTTAACCTGTTGATGAATGTGTCGCGGTACACGTACCGATCGAAGGATGCTCAAACGTTGTTTATAAACGAATTAAACTTGAGGGAAGCTTCGTATCGTGATTAGGAATCAAAGCCCCTTATCAATTTGGTTTAAAATCGATTGTAGATGGGTTAAGTGTCGAGTTGCAGGTTCGCGATGTCGAGAAGGGAAAGGGGTGTTTTCGAGTGCGTTTTTCATGGAATTGATCTCGATGGTTGCTTATATATGGTTCCTAATTCGTTAGTGCGGAGTTCTTTTGAGTATTAAAGCCCGTAGTGCTCGATTTAGTAGGTAAAGTGGCCGATTTTAGGTATGTCGGCCGATGGTGGTGATGGTGGTAGGTCTCGAGTTCGGGTGAGAAATGGGGGGTGGGGTTGGGTATTTCCGAATTACAGGAATGGTCCCTGGTGTTTTCCAAATTTATTATTCCATGTTGAAAGTTTTGAAATCAAGTTTCAAAAATGACATTAAACCCCCCATAGTTATAATTTGTCTTAAAATGTTATTATTATTATTGTTATTATTATTATTATTATTATTATTATTATTATTATTATTATTGTTATTATTATTATTATTATTAAGCTTGACTAAATAATTAATGTAAAATACGAGATGTTACAGTCTCCCCTACTTTAGGAAATTTCGTCCCGAAATTTGTTCACGAGATAGCTGAGACGAAACGATAAGGACACTTTGAAGAACTTTCAGGTTTTGATAAGGTATCAAAAGAAGAAAATTCATCATCAATTAAGCTGACCCCTTTAGTGTTTACTTTATGTGCAATGGCAGAGCCATTAGAGGTAAAAAGAGAGCCTAAAGTGTTTTACTAATTTAAGACCAACAGATGGAGGATCGACATTTTCGGCCATACAAGGTCTCAAATGGTGCCATCTGGATGCTGGTATGATAACTGTTATTGTAAGAGGATTTAATCAACAGAAGATGAGAATCCCACGATCCACTGAAATCAATGATACATGCCCGGTTAGGTCTTTTTCTTTTTATGCCAAACCCATGACTACAAGTTATGAAGGTTTATAAACCGTTATATTCACATTGCAATGAGGATAATAATGAGTCTTGTTGTTCGAATTCAAGATAGAGTTTTAAATATTTCTAAGGTTAAAGATTTAAAAGCTATTCAAGAAGTGACACAAACAATAAGAAAAGTATTTGTAACCATGTTTTGCAAGGTAACAAATTTCCAATTGCAGATCACATACGTAATTCATCAAACAATAAGAGAGGTATTCGATAATATCCTTATTTGACAAAGGATTGTTTAGGAAGACCACCATCACGTAATCGGGTTTTGATGATAATTCACAATGAAAGTCGATGGATAAGGAATCAATGGTTTGATGTAGCTAGATCGAGTCATACATGAAGGTAAAGGGAAAGAAATTGATTTAAGAATTTAAATGCTCCAAGTTTGGAATCAAAATCAACCTAAAACTATCGGGTCTCTTTTCAAGTTCAGAGATCATGCTTTGGCTTGATAGGTCGAAACACTAACATTATTTCACCCTTCAAGCTACTACATGCGTCTCGTCACTTGTTTACAATCATGGTAAGTTGATGATAAAAAAAATGAGAGTAGTCATCAAGGTGTGGTTTTCAATCCTAGCTTGATGGTGTATTCCCAAGATATGACCACTAACTTACCAATCAAAAAGTTCGATCCCAACTCGTTGTTGAGGATCCACATAAATAAGACATGGTAACTCACCATTAAGGTAAGGAAAATCACTCCTATCTTAACGGTGAAGTTCTTACAAAAACAAAATATAATAAAATGGACTTCTTCATCAAAATCCAGAATTCACTCCTACTTTGACGAGATTGTCTCATTTGAGAAAATACAATCCATAAGAATGAAATTATCATCAAGGTATGGGATTCACGCCTATCTTGATGATAATAACAAGAAAACAATCGAAGATTGACATTTGTCACCAAAGTACGGGTTTTCAATCCTATTTTGGTGAGATCATGTCACTTGTGAAATGCCATACCAAAGAAAATACTTGAAGTCAATACTCAAGATAAGGTAATCACCCTGATCCAGAGGATGAAATTTCATTAAACACACAATTGGAAACCATTTATCGAAACGAATAGAGATTCATCAAAGTAAGGGAATCACCCCTGTTTTGATGAGATAGAATCATTTAGGAGATACGAGTGTTCTTAGTCATAGGCTGACTTGCAAACCCTTGCATTTCCCACGGTTTAACCATGATTCAAAGTTTGACTTAACAACGAAAGGAAAAGGATATCATTTAGATTTTTGAAAAATTTCAAGTTACATCAATGTAACAAAGAGAAAATCATGATTACAAACTTAAGATCAAGGTTTGAGATAACAGAAGTTGTTGTGGTGTTCAAACCTTGGATGTCTTAAATCAGGAAGACGAAATCAAAGACAAGAATGATTCAACACCATGATGAGATGTGAACATTCGATTCACAATCGAAAGGAAAATACAAGGACTCTCAAGATATGAGGTCAACCATAACCTTCTTGAAGACACGCGTACTTATAAGTGGTAACATAGTTATAATTAGTTTATTCGATCATTGAGGTGAGTTACCACTTATAATATTTAAATTAACAAAGTTAACATTCAATTAGCAAAGTATTCCGAGATGTAGGAATTCCACCTACAGCATTGCATGTTCTTAGTTGTAGGACACATCCTTAAGAGGATTTTGGAATCATAAGTAACGGTTTAAAGTTTTAAAGATCATAAGATTTAGATTCTCAATATCTTTGGGTATATTGAAATCCATGTTCACGTTGGTCAAGATAAGAAGATAGTTACAAGAAATGCCGAGTTCAATACTGTTACACGTTACACGTTGAACGTTGAAACGTAAGAGTTGAATTGTAGGATGGGTTTAATATTAACAGGAATATTATTTAGGTTAAGAATGAGAAAATATTTAAACTTTGATGATAAACCAGTTCAAGGATTCAAGGATTTTTAAGATACAAAAGGATGGTTCCATTTGGTAACGCATTACCATTTGGAATCGTTGACACGTCAAGGTAAATTGACTCATTTGCCTTAGAGATTTGTGTATTTTGACCATAGTTTATCACTCATCCCAGAAATCCCCAGGTAGCGTAACGGTTCCCTCAATGAGATTTATATGAATACGCTTGCCTTAGCCCGAAGGCCTTTTGCCAGGAAATCCAGAATACAGGTGTCTATGTGCCACACAAATTTCTTTAGTTTATGAAATCAAAACCTTGATGAGATTTTCACAGATTAGACATAGAGTCTAAGGAATTAAATCCACGATGATAAATGTAGATTCCACATGTCGTTGAGAATAGGTTTAGGAAGTTCATTTGTCGGGGAGAGTCAAAAGTTAAAGTTAAGTTTAAGGAGTCAAGTAACTAAGTTTTAAGCATACATAAGGCAATCCTATGCTAATGCATCAAATTGCACAAAAGGCATAGCATTATGTAGCATTTAAACAATATGTAAGCATAAAAGTATAAGGATCTTTCTATGAGGTTCATGCAACTATAGTCTAGGTCACCATTTCTAATAACCTAAATCCCTATAGTTATGGGCTCTGATACCAATCTGTCACACCCCAACCTTGACGGCGGAAACGTCGAGGTGTGAGGAATACGATTGTTCACAGCCACATAACGCTATTATTAATTCCAAATATATTAATCAAGATTCAATTGTAGCAATGCAAGTAAATGTTTAAACATCCAGAATACAAGTATAAAAGTATCCAGATCATTCTTTTATTTCTCTAAGTCCAATCCTAAGTGTGATAAGCTTCAAAGAGTAACCTGAAACATGTAAAAAATAAAAGGTCAACATAAAAATGTTGGTGAGCATTCCATAGTTTTCAATACATAGGTATCTAAAAGATGGCAATTCAAGTTATAAGTTAGTGAATAAAGTGATTAGGGATGTTATGAACAATGCAACAATCAAACCTCGATAATGTTTTACAAGTCTCAAACGTGTACTTGGACCAATATGTTTATTATATAATATGAAATTTGCATAATAATAGTGTTCATAAATTAATAATAGTGCATAATAATAGTGTTCAAACGTGTACTTGGACCAATATGTTTATTAATAATGTTTTACAAGTCTCAAACGTGAACTATAATAAAATAAGTGATTGAGTCTTAAATATAGTAGTAATAGTGTTCATAAATTAAAAGTTGTTGGTTCGTACTCTGAGATGTCAATTTATCTTGATTTATCCATATGTTTATTATATAATATGAAATTTGCAACTTTATGAATAGTTGCAAGTTCATGAGCAGTAACTTCATCTTCTAGAAACCACATACATCCTCTAAAAACCCTGATTACCAGTGACTTCTACAAACCACGCCTATCTTCATCTTCTCTCTACGGATCCAATATCTCAACGATTCACTTCGTAAGTTGTAGTTTCCCCCATTTGATTGTTCCATCATTTCCTTTTTCGACTGTATTAAGCGGTGGCTTTATTTGTAGAGAGAGAGCGACTCCGGGAATAACCCATAACAACACCGCCTCTCATCCGCTCCATGCCTGCTATGTACCCCTCTTCTTCAACCATCGGCTCCTACACCATCAATCGCCCCACTCTTCTTCAACCTTCAAACCACCACCTCTCACCGGAACCCTCACCTCCGACGGACCACCACCACCCACTGCAGCCACCCTTTTAGGGCTCAATTCATTGCTAGGGCTCAAATACTATTCAAGTTGGGAGGTTAGGGCGTCGATTGAAACCAAGGTTAACGCAATGGTATCGGTGGCTACCACCACACCAAGAACACCGTCACACCATCGCCACATCAACAGCACCACACCATCATCAGCTTCCACTCGCAAGGTCCCCTCTTTCCCCTCTATCTATACATAGGATTTGTTGGTGGAGGTGGAGGTCGACGGTGGTGGCTGCGTTGGTGGAGGCGGAGGTCGGTGGTGGTGGCCGCGTTGGTGGAGGCCGAGGTCAGCGGTGGTGGCTGCGTTGGTGGAGGTCGAGGTCGATCGTGGTGGTTGTGTTATTGGAGGCGGTGGTCGCTGTGTTGCTGGAGGCGGAGGTCGGCGGTGGTGGTTGCACCATCATTGAGACAAACATCTAACTATTGTGGTAAATGTGGGATGTTTATCAGAAGGCTTGAGGTTGGTCTGATTTGAATCTGTTTGCTTTGTTATGTGTTATCGATGAATTTTGATTCTGTATGAACGTGTTGCTTTTGAGTTTCTGAATTTGAATGCTTTATATGATTAGTTTCATTTGGGTTATTGGTTATTGATCGTTAGGATGCTCATACCTTAGCTGATTTTGTTATTGATTAGATGATGTTTTGTGTTCAGTTTTGTTTATTGTTGATAATGGGTCTGGGCCTTGCTGGCGGTGATAGGCGACGGTGGTGACCGGCGGTGATTGTTTGAAATAAGGTATTTGGTTGATTGTTTGAAATTGTTGGGGTCTTACTTTCGTGTGCTTCTGGTTTGTTGATGATCGTGGTTATGATACGTTAATGACAGTTTCCATTCGTTGGCTTCAAATGTCACTGGCTCCAATATGATTCTCGAATCCATTTGCTACAACCATTGCTATGATGACTGTGGCTGAATGGTTGATTGGCGTGGCATACTCGGTGACGGCAATTGTGGTTTTCTGCACTTGCAACCCGTGATGCAGCCATGGTAACCGAAAACCCACATCTGAGCAAAAAAAAAATTTTTTACGGAAACCAAACATTAAATTGAGATCAATAATCACGTTCATTTAGCATTTGCTTTTGTGATCTATAAATTTCTGCTCATGCTCATACCTTCTAATGTGCCTTCGATCGACGTTGATGCTTCCGATGGTATGTATACCTTCTTTCTCCTACTTGATTTGTTTGACTCAAAGTAGTTCAATGTTGATGACTTGATGTATGGTTTATTTGATGTGAATGTGTTAAATTTGATTCGTGGATGATTGTAGTGATAGATGATGTATTGGCATTTTCACGCACATGTTTATGTTAGGTGCATTGCTGTTATACTTCCGTAGTTCTAAAAACGAAGGCTCCATCGATAATTTCTCCCTGCTTTCTAATGGTTTTTTTGTGTAAATTATATGGCAAGATTGTATTAGTGTTCTGAAAATGGTGTTTGATTATTAATTTGGAAATTTAAATGGTTTGATCTTAGAGTCATGCCATGTGACAGTTTATGTGGCATGGAGTATTAATGCAGCTATAGTGTTCTGAATTTTTGGGGGAAATCCTTGCAACACAACTCATCTACTAAGAAACATAGTTTAAGCCAACTAAGAAATTATTATAAACATCTTTTGGGTTAAACTTTACTGAATATGGTTCTGGTAAGTATTTTAATTCTAAAAATGGTAGTATGAACCATCAGTATCGTGTATCCTTTAGGAAGAGCAGTTGCATTAGATAAGGGATCTGGATCTCAAGTATACCTTCATTATCCCACCATATGTTGCGCTTTTGATGTGTTTATTTTGATGCCCTTAACAATTTACATTTATTGGATGTTAAGCAGTTATAGATGATGGACATCCCAAGGAGAATAGCTTCATTTATGTAAGTTTCTTATTTATGTTTCGAGATATTAATAAAAAATAAATATCTGCATGTTTAATATGTATGCGTTTTCAAGGTCACGAATGGTCTTTGTTTTCTTTTTGGTATTTTCATATTATAGATACCTTCAAGAAGACAAACTGACAAAGTCCAGTGCTATGAGCCTGCAACGATGAAGTATCTAGGGTACTTCCCTGCCCTGAAGCCTGATGAGGTTAGTGTTTACAAAACAACATTTGAAACGAAGTCTTCATATGTGTTAAATTGCTATCAAAGTTTAGACTTTATATTTATTATTTTGGTTTTCCCATCAAAGAAATCAGAGCCTCTATATTGCTGTCTTAGATAGTTGATAGAGTATCGATTTAGGGCATTTCCAAGACGCGCAACGCGCGTGTACGTATTAAAACTAATTATAGTTTAAGAGCAGTTTTAAATACGACCTTAAAAAATAAAATTAAGCATTGGAAATTCTTTTGAAAAACTTCCGATACTCGTGTCAAATAAGTTAACTTTACGATGCCATTTTGCCTTTATTTAGGAGGAAAAAAAAAGGGCCAAGCTAATTACACGCCCTGTCAGGTGATTCCTGGACGCCCTTTCACTTTTCTCACGGCCCGTGAAGGCCCTCGAAATTTAATTTTCACAACTACATTTACTCACGGCCCGTGTAGGAACAAACGGCCCGTAAATGTCCACACCCACGGCCCGTTAACAATATATATAACGGCCCGTGAGGCACGTCATGGGCCGTAGTTGTCCTTCTGAGAATTTACTTTCCTCGATTTGAATGCACTTTTAAATTTTATAATTATGTGACGCGACGTATTATTCCTTGATTCGATTTAAGATTCTATATAAACCGTTATATATATGACTTGTTATATACGGTTAGTGAGAAACGAAACAGTTAAAATGTCTTCTCGTGGAGGTAGTAGAAGACGTCAAAATGAGTTCTCTTCAAACTCACGAGATATTGTGGAAAGTATTCCTGATCCAATAGATAACCATAATTGGCAGAACGGGAGGAACTGGTCTCAGAATGTTATTCACTTTATACGTAACGGTGATTCCCAAACATGTAGAGTGTATTACATGGGTCATTCCGATATTTCGTTACAATTTTGGCGTGAATTACTCGGAAACGTGTCTTTAGGTACAGAGGTATGATTTAAAGTTTTTTTTGCATATTTTATTTTATTTTAAAATTCTAACAATTAAAAAAACTGTTATTTTATAGCATGTTCGGGCGTGGACAAATAGACTCACAATATGGATATACGAAGAAATACGTAGAACCGAAGAGTTGCCGGGTAGTGATCGTTGGACGATTCTCCCATTTGAGTGGTTTAACTTAATATACTCAGGGTCCGTTAATGGTAACGAATATGGAGACGGGAGTGACTGTCTATATCCCGCGTTATGGGAAGTTGATACGGTAATACTGTTTTCATGTTTTACAATAAAAATCATGAATTTATAACCGTGAATTAAATTGTTTTGTAGGTTTACGTACCAATGACTGATGACGAAGAAAATTGGTATCTTTTTAAGATTTCTATGGACTCACTACAAGTTCGTATATATTCTCCATACGAATGCCGACCAAATACGTGTGATGATTCATGGTGCATTCATCGTAATGCCCGAACGATTTTCGTACAATTCGAATCGTACTTTTTACATTTTCTGTCACGTATACAATATTGGCAGCACTTCGGACAAGAACAAATCGAAGAACTGGTGGTATCGGGTGAAACCGTTTGACCTCCTAACGCCGGTCATATTGGTCGAGATTCGGGAGTTGTAATTTGTATGTTATTGTGTAGGTTGGTTCAAAATAAATCTTTAGAGTGGCAAGAGGTTAGCTTACAGGATGCTTGCTTTAGATTCCGAAGATTTATGGCAGACGAACTGTATGGTAGACGTGTAATGTAGAACAGTAATGAAATATTTTATTAAAACATAAACGTTTATTAGTACACTTTATTAAAAACGACAAACTGTTATTATCACACAATAATAAAACACACAATTTATAATCTTCTTGATCTTTATAAAAGATCCAAGCCGCAAAATGGTTAAAAGAAATTCCAAAATTCTCCCGATATCTTTCTTGAGTTCTTGTCATAATATCCGTATCATTCCATAACGTATTTCGATTTTTGTAAACGTCTTTGTAGAGCTGGTGAAATGTCGTGACCTTTCTTCTCAAGTCAGACCACTTTTTGCTAAGTTCACGAGTGGTGTGATATTCTTCACGTTCGAGAATTTGATGAAAACGAGTTGAAACACGGTTCCAAAATATTGAATTTGGAGGGATAGTCCCTGAATTTTCGATACAAGATCTTACTAAAGTGACCTCCTCTTTATACGTCCACGGATTTTGATCACTTGTAGCACTCATCGTTTGGGTATTGAGTAAATTTGTGTGAATTGATTGTGGAAAGTGGTTGAATTTATAGATATAAAAAATTAGTAAACGGCCCGTGAGGCCTTTCACGGGCCGTTTCGTTTCCACATTACGGGCCGTGTAGTGTCAACGGTTGATTTTTAAAAATTTCAAAGTCTCACGGGCCGTGAGGTGTGTCACGGGCCGTTAACTAGTTATGTAACGGGCCGTGAGGGCCGTCACGACCGTGAGGCTGGATAATATATAGGACCTCACGGCCCATTTGTTCATTTACACCCCCTAAACACACATACGATTTACTCTGTCACGACCTCCGTTTTTTCATCATTTTCATACCGCCGACTCCTTACTACGGTACATATGCAAATTCGTATTTTATTTTTGTGTATTTATCGTTTAAATATATAAAACTTTAATTTAAAAAATCTGAAAATTCTGAAAAATTGGGGGGATACGGGCCGTGAACATGGGTCACGGGCCGTAACCGTTTGAATTTTCAAAGGGTTACGGGTCGTGAAAGGTAGTCACGGGCCGTAACCCATTGAAAATTCACAGGGTTACGGGCCGTGAGTCGGCTTCACGGGCCGTAACCCTTTTTTGTTGTTCTTGTGAATTTAATTTTTTTTTTGCAGATTATGCCGCCCCGCAAACGTACACGTCCGGAGACTGAGCCCGAGGGTCAGGTGACTTTCTGGACCCACACCCTAATCTTCGTTTTCCGAGGGAGACACAGCCACGGCAAAAGCTGTGGAAGCTGATTGGACGTCCCCTGAAGGGGACACGCACCATCGACTGGGACGTGCTAGAGGAGGTCGGAGACATAGCACGTGCCCAGGATATCATCGGGCTGGACGGAGAGACACCGTGGAGGCGGATGTTTGATTTGGGATCGAGGAGGGGCTACCGGGAGCTGACATTGCAGTTTTTGTCTACGTTTCTGTTCACTCCCGCCACTGAGGATCAGGACCCCCGCGAGCACAGAGCGGTTCGATTTATGCTGGGGACCGGTAGGTACGAGTTCACCCTCGCCCAGTGGGCGGTGACTATTGGGTTTACACCCACGAGGAGACGCAGGATCCTCGTTTTTATACTGACGAGGTCCAGTCGGAGGCGGCTCCTATGGTCGGATGGTGGCCGACTATTTCCGACCAGCCGTGGGAGGGCGCCATTAGGGCGACCTCCATTAGGGATCCTTTGCACCGGTATCTACACCGGTGCATTGCCGGCACCATTGCCGGCAGAGACCAGAGCATGGAGCAGGTGTCGCTCCTTGACTTATTTTTTCTGAGGGCCTTACTTTCACCTAGACGGGTGAATCTAGCTCACTGCATGACCGCCTATTTTTTGAGCGTCATTCAGGGCAAGGTAAAAAATATTTATACTAATTCTTAATAAATAAGTATTATCTATTATGCGATTCATAATTATGCCTATTGTTTGATTGTTTTACAGATGGATAGCCCGATTGTTTGCGGCTCGTACTTCACCGTCATTGCCTCGCGCTTAGGGTTGTTTACGGACGCCCTAATTGCGAGGCAGACTGCGGACACGCCGCCTCGGATTTTGGGTCGACAGACCGTCATGGCCATGGGGATTGCCGCCAAATTTGGCGATGACCTCCGATGGTCCACTGATGGTGGTCGGACCATCTGGCAGCCGGTGCCAGACGTTGGTGAGGAGGAGGAGCAGCCGGCGCCGCAGCAGCAGCCGTAGCCCCAGCCACACGCCAGAGCACCCGTCCCACCGCCTGTTCCCAGGACCATCATTCGGCAGATTCCGCCGACGGGGGAGTTTATGGCGGAGTCACTACATTGGGCGCGCCAGTCCCACGCCTTGCTAGTATGGATGGCGGATGCGTACAGCATTTTTGCTGCTAGCCAGGGTATCGACCTCCCCCCTCGGCCGGAGTTGCCTCCGTTTGTCAGACGACCTGCGGGTGATGACGAGGAGGCTGCTGGTGGTGGTGATGCGGATGATGCTGGTGGTGGTGATGCTGGTGGTGGTCATGACGCATTGATAGTAGGATTTTATTGTTTTATTTACCTTTCATGTAAAAAAATTGAAAAATTATGTTTATATATTATGAGTTAATTTGGATGATGTTTAAATGTTTAATTATATGTTTACAATTGGTTGTGCTTTTGGAGGAAGTGGTTTGTACGAATAATATTAAATCAACCTTTTGGAGAATAAAATCAGTACTTGAACCTACTCGTCCCACAGAAAGAAATAAATAATCCTTCAGAAAATCCGACGCCAGGCTCTGCAATTATATAAACATACTTGAATCTCAGTCGGAAAAATTGCACTGAAAAACATACTTGAATCTCAACATATATTATGCATCTCATATCATTAACATTCCTACACACCTTTTATGCTAACCAAATGCCCATCTCATATAAACAAAATTCAAAGGTTGAAGAAAAATTCGATAATCTTCTTATTGCATTTTTCTTTGGAAAACGAAAGAATTGATTACATGTTTCCAATTCAACAACAATAAAGAATAAATAATAGATTACATGTTTACTAAATCTATATGTTCAACCGGGTCTACGGGCCTTAGCTCAAGATATTTTTGAATTCGACTTCCGTATATAGCCTCCCAATCATTGGCGTTTTCTGTTTTGTACAAATGCCAATATTTGCTCGGAACAGGCATTGGATAGTCACCCACTAATCGAATTCTAATGAAATGGCAATCTTGAACATAAGCAATTGAAATTATATGATGTTCACTGATATCACGAGGAGATAACCAGAACGGGAAAAAAGTAGCGGAGTTGCCGATAGATATAAAAATTATAACCACTCGAAACCTGTTAGCAATAAGGATTGTAGCAGGTGGCACTGTCATCCAATTTTTGTGTGGAGCCGCACCTAACCCGTTCCAGTTTAATGATTCCCTTATTTCGTTTATACCAGGAAACATCGCAGCGTACCTATGTCTGTTTTCATCCAACTCAGATATAAGTTCCGTACGTATAAAACGCCAGTGATTTTCACCATATCCCAGTGCGAGTGCTATAGCACGAAAACCACAATTGCCGTCCGCTAAAACATCATCCGCACCTGAAATATACGGAAAAAGAATGATGAAATCCAGCGATTAAACCGGAAAAAATTGTTTTTATCTTCGTCGCCCGGGATATATGAAAACTTGGAACTCTGTTGAGATAATCCATCTTTGGCTCTTGATTTCGAAGACATGGATTGACTGCGCTGCAAAGGCCCTTGTTTTGACTTCACCACCGAACTTGAATATGTTGGCGGGCCTTCAAAATTTTCTCTCGGTTGAACATATGAACTATGTCTAGGGGGGTCTAATATTGTTTCTTTTTGCTTATCATTTTTTGGACGACCCCGTGTATGTGTTTGGACTTTAGGAGGTTTTTTATCCGTTTCTGAAGGAGTAATGTAAGATTTGAAAATATATATCAAAGATCTTTTCACATTTTCGGGTTGGACAAGTAAATGTTTTGTCACCATCTTCATCTCTTTATGTACATCTACTTGAACCTCCCGTACAATATACGCGGGTGAAAAATCTAGCTTCCTCCAAAAAACATCAATGGCATCGAGCGGGATACATTGACTTATAAAAAATATATTAAATAAAATATAATAAAAGTTTTCATGAAAAAATAAAAAACGTAAAAGAACATTCACCTGTTTGAAATTAATTGTTTAATTTACAAGCACACGGAAGACCACAGCTGATAAAAAGATGGCAGTCACATGAGTCTTTGGATATAATTAGATGATTTATCCTGTTAATCTCACCGACTAACATATCCAAAGCCGCAATAGAAACGTTACCTCGCAGCAATTTAAGCACTTCATGATTATGCTGCACCATAAGCATGATTTTGCTTTTGGTAAAACTTTCTTTTATAGCAATTTCCTGGGTAGCTAAGATATTATTAATGAAAGGAATAAATCTATCCAGGGTGCTATTGGTTGTTTTCAGGTAACTTTTCAAGAACGAATGTTGGCTCTCAACTCGGTTCGTTGTGTGCTGACCGAAGTTATAACTTCTATTTATCCAGACCGACACAAATCTCTCTTTGTAGGGGTCCAACCAGTTATTTTTGAGGTACATCAGCACTCCTATTAAAAAAATGCACTTATTTTTATGTAAATATACATATATTTTTAAGAATAACACTAGAAAACTTACTTGAATGGTTGGACACCAATCTGCGATAAAGCCGGTCGTAATTATAAGCGTATATGTCCTCCGTTTCAGAGTTAATAAGTACCGATCACACATGCTGAAAAGCACCCCACTCTTCATTTGAAAAACTCGCCTTACAATGTTTAGCAATATTTTCCGAAATATGACATCTGCAAAGTAATCGAACAGCACTCGGAAAAACTTCTTCTGACGCATTCATCAGAGCGAGGTCTCGGTCGGTTAGTATAACATGGGGCTCCATACACTTATCTTCTAGCGTTGCTTTTAGCTGCTCTAACACCCATCTGAAGTTGGCTTCACGCTCATAATCAATAAATGCGTGAGTAACAGAAAAAGATTTCAGGGTGGATGTCACACCAACCATTTGAACAAAAGGCATTTTATACAAGTTAGTTTTGTATGTTGTGTCAATCATCAGCACGTGTGGGTACGCACGCCATAATGTGTGAGATGTGGGATGTATAAAAAAAACCCCGTCGACGGTATTTGTCCGTTCATCAATGTGAGGGGTGTAAATATATTGATGTTGTTGTAGTATAGAAAAAAAACCTGCATTGGGGTTTCACCAATTCTGGTAGACTTTTTTATTTTTGCCCGAGCGTTGTATATGGTTCGTAACACAGACACGTTATTGGGATTTTGTTCCCTCAACGTGCCTAGAATGTTTCGAGGGTCAATATTTGCTCGGTCAGATTCTTTACAGTAGAAAGCTCATTTTCGGTGAGCCTCATTGCGTATGCATGTCCTTCCAGGTGTTCAGCAGGTTCATGGTTATGAGTATCATCCACAACAACTATAATCCACCCATCTCTCTGCATCTGGTACTTACCCTGCAATTCAAATTGACAGTTTGTTTTTTTCGTGCCACTTTTTCTTAGAGTGGATGCTCCCTTATATACACCACCCCGATCGCATTTCAACCAAATTTTAACCACCAAACCATTCGAATTTCTTTTTGAACGTTTGGTGACAATAACGAACCCATTTTCTCGCCCCACGTTAGTTGCCCAATCAACTAATTCTTCACGAGATGAGAAAACCTAATCAATTTAATATTTTAGTTAGTTATTACTAAATGATAGTAAAATGAAAGTAAAATTAAATATGATATATCTTATAACCTGATTCGTGTCGTATAAACCCTTTTTACCGGAACCAGAACCGTCATTATCCCCGCTGCTATCGCCACCGTTATCACCCCCGTCATCGCCGCCGTCATTCCCGCCGTAATTGGACGCGAACTGTCCTAGATAGTTTGAAGCAGCCTCATCGTAATAACCGTAACCCTCCTGAGGGTAATAGTTAGATTCCGAACCGAATAAATAGTTGCTATCCCAGAAAGACATCGTAACGTTAAATAAAAAAGGGCGTACCTGGTGCTGCAAAGAGCTCCCGCGTTTTCGCAGGGTCCAGGGAGGGTCCGTCCCATTTAAGGGAAGATATACGCGGTCTTTCCCCCACATTTTGTGGGGAGGCCGTTTCCACGTTAAATATTAACGTTAATATAGTACTTGAAATGAAATATTGCGTTTATGTAGTAGTTGAAATGAAATGAATTTATATCGTAGAAATTTGAATTATGAAATGAATTTATAAACTAACGTTTATATAATAGTTGAAATGGAATATTGCATCTCGTCACATAATTAACACGAATATCGAGAAATATTACGTCATATCAAATAATGTAATAAATACAAAATTACACGACTATCGAGGAATATTACGTCATATTAAATAACGTAATAAATACAAAATTATACGAAAAACGAGGAATAATATATCTCGTCAAATTATTAAAGGTGAAACTAGGATCCGTAAAGAAGTTCACGGCTCGTAATGGGAAATCCAAACGGGCCGTTAAGAGCTTCACGGGCCGTTAAGAAATACGGCCCGTGTTCATATTCACGGGCCGTTACGTTTTTGAATTACGTTTTTGAATGACTGATTTGACTACCGACAGGCCATACGGCCCGTAAGGAGGGCGTCCATTTATCCCCGAGCGTCCATTTATCCCCGAGGGCGTCTCTTTAGTAGTCCCAAAAAAAACATTTGAAGGGTGGCTGCTTTTAATCAAACCTTAAGTTGGCGCTTACACCATCAAATTCAACGGAGAATCCGCTCTGCTTTACATCTTCTTCTTGTTCATCTTCTTGTATGAATCTCTACATTCCTTAACAAACAAAAAATCTCATCAAAATCTTCATTCACTCTCCAAATCTTCATCCCACAATTTTCGATCATTCAATTCCTTCAATCAATCTTCTTCAACAAAACCCCACCTCCACATCATCCCTCTGTCATGTAATGCATCACAACAAACCCCAATTTCACATCGGAATCGATAACCCCACCGGTGTCTCTTCCGATTTCACCCCACCACCACCTTCATCATCCTCATTGCTACTCATGTTACCATCACCTGATGATAATACCAAATTATCATCATCATCAACAACAACGGTAGCAGATGCAAACCCTAATGAACATCACCAAATCACGATCCATGATGACGTTAATCCAGTTGTTATCACACCACTGCATAAACGACCGATTTCCCCCAAAATTGCAACCGAATTGACTTCCGATTCCGCCTTCTCGCCGGAGAAACACCACCCGAGACGGTTCAAAGCCGTCGCGATCCACCTCCTCCACCGCCTCCGCCACCTCCGCCGCCTCCAAGCTCACCTCCGGTTGATCATTCTGCTGTCTCTCCCGTTCTTTTACTTCCTAGTCTCCCACCCGAGCCATTCGTTCGTGCTCGATTTCTTATCGGCTTTAGCTTTCTCGTCCGCGTTGTTGTTTTCGTTAAACCTTGGGCTCCCGAAGCTCCCTTCGATTAGAACGTTGATCACGCGGTCATTCCCGATCAAATCGCATTCGTCGGCGCATTCTTCCAGCCCTCCATTGCCTGTGTTCTGGTCGATCGGGTCGAAGCCGAAAGGTAACAAGGCGAAAAGGGTGAATTCGGGGTGTTGGGTGCAGGCGTACAGCAACGGGGATATGTATGAAGGTGAGTTTCATAAGGGTAAGTGCTCTGGCTGTGGTGTGTATTATTATTACATGAGTGGGAGATACGAGGGCGATTGGGTCGATGGGATGTATGATGGTTATGGGGTTGAGACGTGGGTGAAGGGGAGTCGGTATAGGGGTCAGTATCGACAGGGGTTGAGGCATGGGCTCGGTGTTTATAGGTTCTATACGGGTGATGTTTATGCGGGTGAATGGTCTAATGGTCGCAGCCATGGGTGTGGCGTTCATAGCTGCGAAGATGGTAGTCGATACGCAGGCGAGTTCAAGTGGGGCGTTAAACATGGTCTTGGTTATTACCATTTTAGGTAACATAAAACGAATTAATGTACATGTTATAACTGTCTTCTAAAAACGCTTAATTACATCTTCATTGGTAACGTTGAAAACTTTACTGTTTGTAGAAATGGGGATGCGTATGCTGGAGAATATTTTGCGGACAAAATGCATGGTTTTGGGGTGTATAATTTTGCAAATGGTCATCGATACGAAGGATCATGGCACGAAGGAAAAAGGCAAGGGTTTGGAGTGTACACTTTCAGAAATGGCGAAACGCAATCTGGGCATTGGCAGAATGGCGTTCTTGAGCTATCTCCGTCACTTCCTGATCATCGTGCCAAAGTTCTTAATGCCATTCAGGTAAGTATCGCATCTTTTGATTTTTATGCTGCTTAATACGCGTTGCATTCGTGCTCACACTTTCATTTTGGTTATGGATTATACCAGGAAGCGCGACGAGCAGCAGAGAAAGCGTATGAAGCAGCTGGGAAGATGGAGGAACGAGTGAACAATGTGGTTATATCCGCCAATCGGGCAGCCAACGCCGCCAGAGTGGCTGCCATAAAGGCGGTGCAGAAACAAATACATCAAAGGCGAAATAGTGATGAACTTCCAATCCCCATGGTGCAAAACATTCATCACTTACCAACCCAAGTGACCGTTTGACCCGTTTACTTGTTTACCCATTTTACTCCAGAAGAAGCTGCAGAAACCTGGGGCTTCTTGAATTTTTAAGCAATTTGACCCCCTTTTGTAGAGGTTTTACATGCACATTGTACAGTTAGATTGGTACCGACTACTGAACTGGAAATGTAATTATTTGAAAATCCCCTTGTACATTATCACTGGTTTAAAAGTGTTGTATATTAAGTTATTAATTTTAGTTTGTGGCCTTTAGATTTTTGATAAACCTTACAAGTACTTTATCAACTAGCTTAACTCTTAACTGAAAATTTTTAAGTGATTATTGCCATCTCGTGTTTGATGCGGTTAAGAATCAACTCAGTTAATGTATGTGCTATACAGACAATGACTTATTTAAAATTTTCAAATATTTAAAATTTTGAGCTAATCATGTTTTTTCTTACTAAAAAACTACACTACTCCTCAACTATATTCAAAAACCTTTTAGCATTTATCGTTTCATGTACGTCAGCATCAAAATCTTCATTTGATACAAGTTGGATGTCTAATTTCCAAAAGAAAATGATAGTATCTTATATTTAAACTGGTGGCTCGGTAATAGTAAAGATGACGGAAGCATGCCACTGAATAACTACTGAAACAAAGATGAGCTGTCATGAACGTCAAGGAAGTAGGATGGGCGTTTAATTAGGAAAGGAACAAACATGTTTTGTGTTACAACTTTGACCTTAAACATTACACATTGATACTTGTTTTAGACATATAATAGTAGTAAGTTTTGAAGAACTAATAACTTAGTATTGTAACACATGATGTTTAGCCAAACCATACAGAAATATTAAAACATGGAGCAAACACAGATTTTGTTGAAAACCAGAGCCATGAGATCAACTTAACAACACAAATACAATCTTCATTGAACTGATCTGATTCCGTTATCATATCCCATTGTCACTAATTCAGTGACAATAAATTTGCGTGCAAAATGAAAAACTGGATTCAATTTTAAACAAAAACATTCAAATACAAAGATAGCAGCTCCTTCTGCAATTAGATATCAATTCATGAGTTCAAAAACAAAATTTATGTATATCAACTTAGTCCTTTATACCGGATGAATTGTAAATAGAATAATATGTCAACAAAATGCATCATTTATTTATATGTATATAGGCTACTTAACCACCACCAAACAAGCTCATGAACCACATAAACCTTGTACTTGAACCTATTACACTCCAAACCATTATAAAAAGTTTTAGTCCTTCCAAGATCAATCTTCAAGGGATATGTTTTGCAGTGGCATCTAAAGTTCATGCTTAAAATTAGGTATCAAAAAAACTGAAATATCCTGTAAAAGAGTTTTCTTTTTATTGCAATTCATGATGAGGAAACTATAGTAGCTTCAATAAATACAAAAAGATTCATCAACTCACTTGTAAAGATTAATTGTACATACCACACAAGAAGAAAGTGTACTAATTGACTGATCAAACCGTGTATGGAAGTGTTCTAGAAGCCATACTTGTAATTTGAGCTTGCATCTGAGCAGCCCTGACTTTAGCCGATGTCGCGCGATGAAAGAACTGTTCTCGCGATAACAATCTCACATTCCTCAAATACATATTAAACGGTACCGACCCATCTTGCACAGCTTTATCCATTGCATAAATCACATCTTCAATCACAAGATCAGACGAAGTCGACTCCAACATCTGCTTCGACAACGAATCCCACGGCTCAAACGCATCATCAGCGTCAACATCCACCACATCACCACCCAATTTCCCCTCATTCTCCCTCACCCACCCTTCCAACACATCAGCATTCATCAAAACCATCTGCAACTGTTGCTCTAAAGCCTCTTTCTCATACTGCATCTCCCTCAAACCCCTCAAAATCTCATCTTCCCGATGCCGTAACACCGCCTGAGCCGTAAACATCCCCTCCATCTCAACCTCCCTCTTCTTCCTCAACTCCTCAACATCAACACTCACCTTTTCCACCAGTTTGTTAATCGCATTCCGTCTATACACCTCACCAGGGTCCTCCGTCACCGCCCCCATCGACGGCGGCAACGACTGAGACGGTGGCGGGATCCTCCCACCGCCATACGGCGACGGCGGATACGTCCCCGGTGGAATCGCCGGCCGTACGGACCCGGAAGAATTAACACCCGTAGAAGAACTAAAGCTAGGGTTTTGATTAGGATTAGGATTAGGATTAGGGTTGTAATTAGGGTTAGGGTTTGGTCTCCGTTGCGAGTACAAGGGTGGATCAATCCCAAAAAACCGACTCAATTCACGAGCTAAATCAACCAAATTGGAGCTGGGATAAACCCAATTCTGCAAATAAGGGATCGAAACCAAGCCTGAGGGGTTCACAAACGGGTGCCCTGGTTTCACAATCATCTCACGAGTGGGGTTGACGAACACCAACGGGGGATGACGGGGGTAGCTCTCCATAAGCCAGATAACAACAGGGATGTTGTAGGTGACGTTCTGGTAGACCATCGGAACGGTGCCGTCGGCATGGAGGAGGTTGACGGAGCGGCCGTCGTTGTGGGTGAAGAGGGCGGTTTTGGGGTGGAGAGAGGGGTGGGTGTGGTGGAGCGAGAGGAGGTGTTGACGGATGAGCCATTTGACGTCTTCGGAGTAGGGGAGAGATGAAGGGCCTCGTTGGGAGAGGACGGAGCTGAGGTATTGTTGAATGGCGGAAGACGACGGCGACGGTGGTGGATGCACCATTGACGGTGGTGATGATGATCGGAGAAATTGAATGAATGAGTGGAAGTTTCGAGAGGAGACTTTTGGGATGTGAATGTTTCGGTTTTTGTTTGGATTTATTTTTTATTTTTTTTATTTGAGAAGGGAATTTGCGTTTGGAGTTGGGACGGTGATCGCGAGTCAACATCGGGTTTTTTAATGTGTAGTTGTATGTGATTATCATGTCATTAAGAAATTCGCGTTGTAGAGGGTGGAAAACCATATCAAGTAACACAATTAAACAGCATTATCAGTGACCGTTAACATCGAAATAACTCGCACTAAAAAAGAAATTGAAAAAAAACGAAGGAAAAATAGACGTAAAAACGTTGAACCAAACAAGCGACACATAGTACATCTAAAACACTGAGTAAGTCGATATAGGACCAACCCCTTGCGATAGGGCCGTTAAACGGGGGCAAATATGCATAAAAATGTTGAAACACACATGCTACGGCGTGTTAACTCGCAAAATTTATACCGAAATGTAAAATGAAAAATTTTTGAAATATAAAAAGTATAATGGATCAAAGTTGAAAGTAGAAAAATATTAGGGATAAATTGTAAAAGATGTAAAAATATTTGGTTAAAATAAAAAGTTAATGATTAAAAAAAAGACAAAAGGTAAGGTAGTACAACGCACTTAGCACATTGTACAACCTATTATGTATAACCAATTTGATAATTAGTATACATATAATTATGTTATTTACTATGGTTATTGCTTTAGGAAAAAGTTCAAATATAAAATGTATTTTTACTACAAAATATGAGAAGACACAATGAGTCAAAAAAGACATAATAAATCAAAAAAATACACAAAAAAATTATATCTCACAATTAAAATCGAATTTCAAAAAAGTAATTCGGAGTTTTTGTTCCCCTAGTCGTCCTCAATAAGAAAAAAAAAATAAACGAAAAAATAAAAAAATAAAAATTAACGTTTTTTATTGTGTCATTTATGAAAGACACAATAACTTCATTTTGTCATTATGAAAGACACAATGGCGTCATTGTGTCAGTATAGAAGACACAATGACGTCATTGTGTCATATAATGACACAATGACGTCATTGTGTCATATAATGACACAATGAAAAAAAAAAATTTATTTTTATTTTTTTTTCTGAAAGAGAACAACGAGATGAACAAAGGCTCTGAAGTGTTTTTTAAAATTCGATTTAGATTGTGAGATATAAATTTTTTTGTTGCTTTTTTAGCGTTATTGTGTATTCTCACACTTTGTAGCAAAAATACACTTTATAGAATAACATCACCCATTATTTTATCATGAAATTTAAAATACATGGACATGGAGACTGAATATAATAGTTATTTATAAGGCATAACGTTTTTTGTTTGGTGAGGTCTAAAGTCTATGCTGATATTAATTTGTATCTTCTCTTTTATATTAGCATCGTTAAAAAGATAATTTTGCATTAAACTAAAATTTTCAGTAGATATTTAATGTCATAGTTCATTCTGTTAAATATGAACAATATATAATTCCGCTTAATAAAAGTGATCGTTTTGTGGACTAAGTTGTTGAATGACATGAACATAATAAAAGAACTTTATTAATTTACATATTTTAGATGTATAGGCTGTATTATATATGTAGTTGACTTGTATTATATGTATTAAAATATTTTGAATATAATTCGACAACCAAAACATTTCCTCACGATCAACATTTCGGATTGGATCACAAGGATCAAGGCACAATGGCACATTATATGCATAAGCAACTGTGAGTTTGACCAAGTGAGTATAGGATATGAGTTAATTTTTGTTAATAATTAATAAAATAATAATCATGAGTTAATTTTTGTTAATAATTAATAAAATAATAATCATGAGAAATACAAAACTACAATACAACATATAAATCGAATATAAGTAACAACAAATTTTATATGAATTGAAATTAATTCAAACCTTAGTCTTCAGATATAACTTTCTTCTCTTGAATATTGAAACCGCAGAGATTCCTCATATTTTATCTTTGTTTGCACAACGAAATAACAAAAATGCTGAGTGGTAGTTGATGATCTATTTTCAACAGATGTCCCATAAAACAGATTTTACACTTCTTATCAGACGAACGCATTTGTCTCCCATGATACAACAATCAGAACAGTATGTTTGTACTGCCAAAGATGTACTCGCACCCGATGTAAACAGTGGAAACGAAGGTGTCTTGAACAATAGCGTATAGAGCCAAAATACTGGATATTCTTTGGAGAGTGTGTGTGTGTGGTTTCTCAAACACATGTTAGTTTTTCAAGACTTTAAACAAGTCTTATAACTATTCCAACCAAGCGTAGGTCGAGATTGAAAGGCAAGAAAGAGTGTTCAAGCTGTAGATGGTTTCCAGTTATGCTTGTTATAAGTCTTGTACTAGGTTAGCACCTCGTGTATTACACGGGTTGAATAAATAAAATATTAAATAATTAATTATAAAACCATGCTTGAAGATAAATTATGATTATAATTACGTATAAATAGCTACTTAAAGTAAATAAACAATAATGCATTTTTATTAAACGTTTATTTTATAAAAAATTTATGGTTTTAAAATTTTTTGTTTCAAGAAAAATGTTTTTTATAAAAAAGTTCTTTGTATTATGTATTTTATAAAACTTATAATTTAAAAAAAGTGTGTTTTATATAAAAATAAGTTTTTAATTTATTAAATTATATATTTTTTAATCTGAAAATGGTATGAGTAATATTATCAGTATTTAATATTTTTATTAATAATAGAGAGAACTGAGAAAGTTAGTATGATATATTTGTTGATTATGAAATTATTTTAAACACATGAATAATATATGTTTTTTTCCATCAATCATGCAACACACGGGTAATAACCTAATTAGTAATAAACACGTATAGTTACAGTATAATATTTTAATATGTGATATGAATTATATATACGTAATAGTTCAAGAAATAAATAATTATATGATTTTTTTAACTCCTCTTATACAAATAGTTTCATTTTTAAATATCCGTTTTAAGATTTATTATAAAAAAATATTTTTTATAAATTTATTGTTTATTAAAAACTTTGGTTTGTAATTATTAGGGTTGTTTTAGTAAGACCTTTTTTAAAAAAATTCACCTTTTTATAATTTTTTTAAAAAGGATTGTTTTAATATATTTTGCTTCAAAAGGTTTAGTGTTTTAGAAAATTTCATAATTATGTAAAAATTTTATTGTTTTATTATTTCTATTTTAATAAAAATATGTAATTTATAATTTACTTAATAAAATATATTTTTAAAATTATAGCTTGCTTTTAAAAATTTTAAATAAGAGAGAGAAAAGTAGCAACTAATAAAATAAATTTTTAATAAGAGAGAAAAATTAGTTTGAGTGCTTAAATTACTATAATACCCTTTTGAAGAGAAAATTATATGAGAATGTCTATAAGAAGGACATGTAGCAAAAAGATGCCTTAAAAGAATGATAATTGATAAAAGAAACCTTCTTTTATTTTATTATATACAATAGATTTATACCCAAAATAAGAAATGCAAAGAGTCAGTCATTTAATACATAAATCACCAATGATCTCTTGGCCTAGTGGTTAAAGGGGAGGTGGGAGGCTTTGCCTCTCTTGGAGGTACAAGGTTCAAACATTGGCATGGGCAAAAATTACTAACTTTGGTGATACTAACAACTAACAACTAACCAGCCGTTTAAAAAAAAAATTAATACATAAATCAACTCCATTTTATTTATGAATTAAATTTCATATTAATACGCAGTTTAATTATATCTAATTGTGAATTAATATTATAGAATTTGAACAGTTTGTTCGCTTCTGCATAGCAGAATCACGTGCCAGTCATTTGTAACTTTACACGAACCGCAACCTCTAATGACATCATAGTAGATGATCCACAGTAACTTGTTATTTATTCCTTACAACCATAAATCTTAGATCATCGATATGTTATTCATCTTAACTTCGTTATAGATGCGGTTTGATTCATTGTGATCTTTTCCCAAACCTATTATAAAAATATTCCAAAAGTTAGTAAAAAACACACTTTTTTACTAATTTTCCAACAATGGAATATTCCTTCATCTCATTTAGAAGAATATCAACAACTTAACATCTGTGTGAAAAAAAAACTTCTAATATGAAACATAACACATTAAATTTTAAAACTAAAACAATATAAAAATATATCAACACAAAGATAATGGATATATGTTCCTATATGACACCTCATTTATAGAAAATCTAATATGACACCTATATGAATGCTAAAAAGGTTAAGGTTACAAAAGTTATAAAAGATGAATTCCTATTCTTAATTCCTAAAGGCTAAAAGTGATCCACCATCCATATAGTTAACTCAAATGTGATCGTATTGTGAGATCGAATTTGGCGGGAAACGGACGCCGTTCACTTAAAATAAAAAGCCCTATCGTCATAATATTCGAACAGTTTCCTTAAAATTGGCGTAGTGGTGCATTCGATCCCTAAATAATCTCTTGTTGAGATCACCAAATTAACAGAAAGCATGAAGAAATCCAAGCGAAATAACGCATCAACCCCCAAAAATGGTGTCGATATGATCAGTAACTTACCCGATCCCATTCTTCATTTGATCCTTTCAGGTCTTCCAACCACCGAAGAAGCAGTTCGAACAAGCATTTTGTCGCCTCGATGGAGGTATTTGTGGACTTCAATTCCATCTCTAGACATAGATTGCACTCGACGACTAAAACCCTCAACAAATTTCAAAAAACACAAGTTCAAAGAGTTTGTGTATTGGGTTTTACTGAACAAAACCCTAGATCTCGAGAGTTTTCGTTTACACTGTGCAAATTACTACAATATGTCGACGGTATGGCGGTGGATTCACGCTGCCGTTATGCGAAAAGTGAAATCGCTTGACTTGTGGTTTAGCCTTAGGGCTGAGGATGATGTTATCGAGTTGCCTCATAGTCTGATAACATGCGATTCATTGGAGGTGTTAAGGTTGTTTCTGTTTAAACATTCTTTAATTTTGCCTGCTGTCATTGGTTTTCCGGCACTTAGGGTTTTGGAGCTCAACTGTGTTGAGTTGTTGGATGATGATTTAGTGGAACGGTTTTTCAGAAGCTGTTTATTTCTGGAGGAGTTGAGTGTGATTGACTGCATATTGCACTCAATTGATGATCTTTGTATTTCATCCCCTAATCTCAAGACTCTGCGAATTGATAATCGGAAATTGGAGCATTATGATGACGATCATATGTATGATAATGAGGGTTTGTGTAATGGGCTTCATATTTCGTGCCCAAAACTGGTGTTTTTGGAGTATGCAGGTCATACGGCTTATGATTTTTCGTTTGAAAACCTACACTCTTTGAAGAAAGCTCTGATTTACCCTGAAGCTATGGCACAGAAAGAATTGTCTTTTGAATCACTTGGTGACACCATATGTGAGTTGATTGCTGGGGTTTCTCATGTGGAATCTTTGTCTCTCAGCCTTTTTTTCATTCAGGTAGATACATATTCTATTTATGCACATTGTTTTTGTTTATCTTTATGCAATAAACATGGTTGCATAAGAACTTGTTGAACTACATGCTCTTAAATTACTTGACAGGGTATTTCTTTCCAACATTGCTTTTTGTAGTTTAGGCGTTTAGCAGAAAGTTCGTAGACATGAATAGTAGAATGTATGCAAATTAAGATTAGAACATTAGCTGTAGGGTGTAGAATGAATATTCTACTAGTATTCAGGTAGATACATATTCTAATTGCGAGTTGTATAACATACATATTATCTTCAGCAGCATCTACTTTTTGGTACCACATTTCGAATTACTTATTCTTGTTTTCTCATGTTTGACATGGATACAGTTTAATAGAAGTGTTTGATTATGAATGATTAAAATTCTTCTTGCTATTGATTAGACATGGTAATCTTGTGGACTAAAATTTTTAGCATCATTAAATGGTGAAGTATGTGATTTTTAGCTTGAAGTAATAGGGTAAACTTTATAGTTTTTTCTAAGTGGAATGCAGTATTTGTTACCTATATAATCTATTTTTTTTTTTTTGGAAACTTGGTAGTGGATTAAGAAAAGATACTTGATGGAGGTTATTGAAAATTATGTCCACAATACTTAATATGTGATATTTAATCAATTAAAATGTATGCTGAGTAGTTGATTTTGATGTTTGTTGGCCATAGCTACCCTTTGGGATTTATTCTGGTTTATGTTAGGCTTCAACTTATACATCATTGGTTTTCATTAAATCCATATCATCTGCATACCCACATGTCTATTTATTGCATTTCTAAGCTTATAGCCTTACAACGAATAATAAGTGCAAATTTGCTTCGCTGTCATTATCATAGGCCATTAGTGCTGCACGTGATCCTAATGGAATTTTTCCGGCATCTTTTCCCAATCTGAAGACATTGGAGATATCCACAACAATTGACAACTACACTATGATTGTAGTTATCCGGATCCTCAGATGTTCTCCCAATCTGGAGTCTCTCCATTTGATCATTCAAGAGGTACAAATTCTTTCTCATCCCGAATAATAATATCATTTTTGTATTATAAGCTTGAAGCAGAAAATCACACATTACTTGGAGTACTATTTATATCTGATTCTTGGCGTACACATATAATAGGATATTTAAGTGTGTGAAAGAAAGAGACTTGCACACTCAACAATGTATAAGACTTTATACAAGAAATATGGGCAGGTTTTGGTAGGTGGGAATCAAAACTGGTAAAGTCTGGAAGGTTCAAGATTGTCTGGTTGAGTAGGTTTATCTATACTTTTTCTGGCTGTTTATAGAAGAATATACAATCAGTTAGGTTAAATACATTAAGGTATTATCAAATGATGACACAGTTTCTTGAATAAATGGTTTAGGAGGTTCTGTACACCTGAGTATGTTTTGGGCTACCTCTTCAAACTGTTACATGATTAGTTGTTTTTTGTTTAGCCTGTTATTATCTAACCATTAGCTACATTGATGGGTTTTTATGTAATTAGATTGAACTTGAAATTGCCTTTGAAACAGAAATTTTTAAGTGAAAAAAAAAGCTTGAACTCATGACTTTTAAGTTATATTTACAGACTTGGACAACTTAAGTTAACATGGTTGGTTAATACATTTTTCAAAATTGCAAACGTTACTGTGAGTTTTCACATCTCAACTTATGCTTTTGTTTGATAATTTAGGAAATTTTTTGGCCGGAACTATGGGAATTAGATGAAATCTTGGCTCTTCATTTGAAAAAGGTCGAGTTTCTTGAGTTCAAAGGAGAAAAGCGGAAACTAGATATGGCACGTTTCTTACTTGAACACGGGAATGAATTGGAGGAAATGGTTTTCAGTTGGTGTGACAAAGTCGATGACCAAGAAAAGTCAATGGATGTTATGAAGGAAGTTTCAAATTTCCACAAGGCTTCTTCAACTGTCAAACTGATTACACTTTTGAAAGACTGATAGAACTAGATTTCTGAACCGTAAGTAATTTAAATTGTCGCTATGGGGTTACTAGATTTTCTGGCCTCATGTGCCTTTTGGATTTAGATTTTGCAATAGTCAACATAATCTTTCCTTATATTGGCACTCTCTGACATATATTGTACAACTGAGTAGTCAACTTGACCGTATGTTCCCGGGGCTCTGGTTTCAGGTCACCTGCTAACAGGTTTCTTTACATGTTGCAGTTTCAATCCAGACTCAGAAAAAGCTAGAATCAGTCCAACCCAACACTTGAAGAATACTCTACTGGAAAATGCACCAACAAGTCTGTTAATCTTGCAAAAGCTTTCTTATGACCTGTTAACTTCATCACAGCCTCTACAATGGCAACAAAAACGTGATTAAACTTCGTTTTATGTTTAAGAAATCCTGCATTCCATTTTTCTGTTTTTGTATTTGCATATTATCCATTAACAGTTATTAAGATATTGGTGTGAATGACAACAATTCACAGGTTTTCTTATTTTTGTCATATTTAAGTATTAAGGTGTATTCTATGAAAATTGATATTTTCAAATGATAAAAATATACTCAGTTAACCATAAGAATAATAATGATAAAATACTTAATTGCTATTTTGGGTTGTTTGAAAGACTTGTAAGCCCAACAAGAGATCATGACAACATCACACTCTATCATGTGAGGTGGTAGCTTAATGACTTGAGTTGGTAGCTAAAAGGGCAGAGTTAAAAGACACTTTGAAAACTATACTGGTTTAAAACTAGTTAAAAGTATTTATGAATACCAAAATAAGATATTAATGTTAATTCAATTTTAGTATTGTGGACCTATAAACACTTTTTTCAAGAATTTAAAACACTAGTTTGTGTTTTTTTACATGTATGCTTTTGTTTGATGATCTACATACTTTTTTGGCCTGGATACAAGGACTTGGATGAAGTAGAGATAAGAAAAATCCTGACCCGTCATCCGAAAAGTGTCATGTTTCATGTATTCAAGGGAGGAGCGGAAAGTATAAAAACTATTTATTCTGACATGTTATCTTTTTTTTTTTTTTTAACTGCTTCTGACATGTTATCTTACTTCTCCATTTTGATTTTTCTAGATCTAGATCCATCAAGAATTCAAGATTACTAAATTCTTACTCGAAATCTTCTCAAAGTCTAAACTTTCTCATCACTATAAACTTCTTAACAAGATATGCAAGTTCAAGGTCTAGTCACTGGTGAGTTCACTTCGGTTAAAATGTGGTCACGTCAATGTTTTTTATATCAATAAGATAATCATGGCGTTGAGTGTCTTTCTATATAGGTTTAAAAGTGGTCAAAACATGATCTAAACAAAGAAGGGAGTCAAAATCTGGAACAATTCATGGTATATAATTTTATATGATCACTCACAAGAAGAAATGCAGCACATTCATCATTCTGCTTCATTAGACAATCAACCCACACCTAGAAGAAATATTGTTTCTTCTTTTGCTTCCTTTTACAGAAAATTCATATCAAATCAAGCAGTAGATGGAAGTAAAACATTTTATCGATAGTAAATAGTGATTGTTTTTGTTGGTAAAAATTTTGTGATTTAACTGCTATCGACTAAGTAGATAGTACGATGGTAACTCTTCAAGTCGTGTTATGTCTTCTTGCAAAAGCTCTCTTTCAAGCTGACGACGTGTTGACTTCATAACAGCCTGCAATTCCAATAGAAAAACACATTAAAAATAGTTAAATACTGCTTGGTGACTTCCAACCCGTTTCACCCGTTTTCTCTTGCATAATCAGAATTAACCCATACATAAGTAAATGGGTCAAATCCACACCTTTAAATTCACCAAATTTGCAACAACTATATTTACATCCCCACTCGAACAAATCTTACATTATTTATCTTTTAATTTTGGGTTGTTCCAAAAGCAACACAACATTTTCCTTTTCTTTGGGAATTGCTTCTTTTCTAAATTTATTGTTTTTACATTAGCAATAATTTGAATATTGGTGAGATTGATTGTGGTTCACAGATTTTTTTTTTAATTTTCTCTTTTTAAGGGATATTTTGAGTATCTAATCACTACAGAGTAGTTGAATTATACACGTCACATCATAAGTTGGATCTTTTTTTAATGAGGCTAAATAGAATTGAACATATTCTCTATCCAAATAATTAAATGATGTCAGTCAATTTCACATCATCACACGAGAAAGAAACCACATACATTGAAATCCATGTAAGAAGCATGCATGGTGAGCCACAGGTGATCCATTAGCTTGAACGTGATGCAATAAAGAAGGTCAAATGCCGATTCATTTTCTGACATGTATACAAATACTATTAACTCTGACTGTGGATATATAGAACAACAATATATACAAGATCCACAGACAGCAATCGATTATAAAATATAATGTATACCTGAAAGCAACTTCAAGAATGTTGCTCCAACAAAACTCCGTGGTTTGACTGCACAATGGACATGTTATCAGTCCAGAAAAACAATGAACTCCAAATTTTTTACTATAAGAATACAACTTCAATATATATTCATATAAATCCATCAAACCTGCTTCAAGATCCAACATCTGAATAAGCATGAATGTAATGTTCACACCAGCTACAGCAAAAGGATATTCCCACATGGCCCGTACACCTTCCTGCTTTCTAAGAAGATTTTGGAATGATTTCTGCATAAGATGAAGCAAAGCAATGCAAAAATGTAAACATCAGAAGTGAATAACATTAAGTAAAAAACAAGAACCATTACCAAATTATATTCAGAAATAGAAACATATTTGTGCAAATGTAATTGTATCATGAGCGAGAAAGTACCGGGAAATTCTTGGCAAAATAGAGTAAGTTCTCCAGTGATACAAACCCTCCACCCCTGTCAGAAAATTTTGCAAGTATTAAAAGATAACTAATTTATATGGGCTTTTTCTTTCTATATAAAGATATGTGATTACCGAAAATCAGTTGAAGGATCTTTCCCTTGCCAACCCATTTCCTTCCATTGTTCAGAAATTATATCACGGAGTTCCTCTTCAGGAAATGCAACCTTCCATAATGCCCTCAAGGCTTCCTAAAACACCAATATAATTGCAAAAATGGCAAACTCAATCCTACTTTTCTAGCCTTGAAAGTATAGAAGCATCAAGAATGTGTGCTTTTTTTTTGTAGAGATGGTATCAGCAAGAAATATAAGTACCTGATGTCCTGGAATAGAACTATCATAGGCTATGTCTAATCGATTTTGCAGCCTTTGTAAGCAATGTTCCTGGCAACGCCAAACAAAATACAGAAAATCAGATATTTATTCCTACAAATAACATTCTAAGCCATAACTCATTGTTCAAAATCATATTATTATGCATACAATCTTAACATAATCAATGACTTGCCTGGGCAGGGGTCAAATCGAATGAGGGGCGAGAGTCACCTTCTCTTCCTTGAACACAAACACATGACAGACCTCTCCCAATCCACGCTGCTGAGCCTGCAAAAACCTCAGCTGCACAAAAATGAGGAACATTGGTCATAAATAAAGTTCATTAGCCTCACAGAAGTCAGCGTTTATGGCCACACGATAGCTTAATTATTTTAGAACATAACAATAAAAGCATCAACTGATTATCTGATCATCAATGCTACAGCCAAAATCCACTTCAATTAAACCAAACCTTCTACAATTCATAGAACACGGAACATATTTTTTTAATAATTACAAATCTCAGGTACATAGAAGTATAGAACATAAACAGGCAATCTCAATTCACCATATGTATCAACTTCAATGAAAGCACTCATCCAAAAATTCAATTGAAACAGATCCAGATTTTGACAAATTAACACCCATTGCAGATTAACATACTAACATAATTCCAAAATTAGAATGAATTCAAACGATGAAATGATATACCAGAAGTCGTATTACAAGCGTTGTTTCTGTCAAGACCATGAGAAATCCTCCTAACAGCAACAAACGATCCACCACCGCCTCCTCTATCCTCCATCACCAGCAACAAACACACAACACGAACACACTAATCCACCTTAATCTCCACCATTTCCATCAGCAATCACAGGTGCATAACTTGTTCAATATCTCAACGAACTAGCAAACCGAAACAAAACCTAATTCATTCGAAATCCAATCAAGAAATCACACCGATGACACGACCCACAATCAAAATCGATGAAAGAAGAATAATAAATCAGGAATGAATACATAATTGACATACATTAAGAAAGCTTACGGAGTGATTCTTGAGGGAAAATGCAGGGGTTGTTTAGTGGATCTAAAGGTGTAAGAGGAAACATGAAAGTAAAATGAAATGAAGGTGATGATATTGTTTCTTTGATTATATCGTTGTGTTATGTGTATTCATTCAAATATATACAAGTAGAGAGAATTACGAGTTTATGTTTCTCTCACTACTTTCTCTTTCTATATAATAATAATAATAATAATTATAATAAGACTTATGATAATATTAATATTAATATTATTATATGGTGTGTATATTTGATTATATTTGCATCTTCTTTGTTCGTTTGTTGGTGGCCATCTCGTCTGTTAGGTGAGGAAGGAGTATTGCCTCTATATATTTATATGTATATGTATATATTTATACAGAGTGTGTGTATATAGATATATGAGGGCGAAGATTTTGAGGTACGGAGATTACAAGTAAAAATGGAGAATATACTATAACTGCAATAATATTAATAAAATTTGGGTTTGATTTTTAGTGGTTGTATTTTTTTCATATTAGCCGGTTAAAAGTTGAAACGTAATTACATTCCAAAATTATGATAAAAGTAGTGAGATATAATGTTTATTGCGCCGGCTCGGTTTTAAACTGTTGTTAAAATGAAAGATTCGGGAATTACAAAAAACTATGTCGAGATACTATATTCAGAAGTTATGAAAACACAGATACAAAACATGTTATGGTGGTATATTTGCAAATAACAAAAAATTAACCTCGTGTAAAACATATGCTAAGAAAATACAAAAGCGAACTTGTAAAATCATTAAAGAAAAAATAAAACTGTGTAAAGCCTTTTGCCTAACAAAATTTAGCATTATAAGATTTAATTTATTAAATACTATAATTATTCATGTAAAAAACTAAAAAGACAAACAAATAAAGAGAAAGAAAAAGATAACAATAAAATAAACAAAAACAGAAATTCTCTTATTTAATTTATGTAAATAATAAAAAAGTTATAAAAACCCAACCCAACCGGGTTGGAGGGGTGGGGGGAGGGACGAGACTTAGGTGGTGTTTGTTTTTCTGTAGAAGTACTTCTGAAGCTCTTTTGTCTGCGCCAAAAAGAGGCGGGCAGACGTTTATGGTCTGCAGGGTGTTTGTTTTTCTGAAGACGTTTCACTTAAAAAGGTCTGCGTGACCTCTGCTCCAAAAAGAGGTGGACCAAAGTCTTCCCACCTCTTCCCACCTCTTCTTAACATATCTAACCCTAACCCCCATTTTTACCCACAACCCAAGGTCTCCTCCCGAAGTCCCACCTCTTCCCACCAAGGTCTGCTCCCCCTTCTTATCCGTCACCATAATCCTCCGACGACTCCGGCCCCGGCGCCTCCGCCTCCTCCCCCTTCTTATCCGCCTTCTTCTTCTTCTTCTTCGCTTTCTCCGGCGCCGGCGCCGGCTCCTCCGCCACCACCGCCCCCTTAAACAACTCCCGAGGCATCAACACCTTATCAACCCTATATACCGCCACCGGTTCATCATCAACAACCGTCCCCGTAATCTCCACCGTCACCACCTTCGTCTTCAACTTCACATCCTCACCGTCGTTCTGCACCGTGAAATCAAACTTCTTCGCACATTCCGTCGCGAACGTGTTCATCAATCCATTACTGGACATCAATCCATTGAGAGGCCTTTGGAGGTGAGGGCGGACATGGCGACGTTGTCGACGGCGCAGACGGTGATGGTCTGCCGGCGGTTGATTTCTCCGGCGAGGTGGGTGAGGGTGAGGTAGTGGTTGAAGGTGGAGAACTCGGGGTGGTTTTGGAGGATGCGGGTGATGTTGTGACCGTTGGTGGTGGTGGTGGATATGGTGATTGTTAGGAGGAAGAGGAGGGAGATCGCCGTCTCCGGCTGCATTTCGCCGGCGTAGTGGTGGTGGTGGCGGTGGTGGTGATGGTGGTGGTGATGGTGGTGGTGATGGTGGTGGTGGGGGAAGAGGGTTGAGTAGCTTGATGAAAGTGTGTGTTTATATAACCGTTAAAGATTTATTTGTTATGTTATTTAATGTATTTCTATGACTTTTATTTATATATTAATGTATTAGTTGTTTTTAAAGTTTAAAAAATAAATTTAGTTTAATTACAAAATATTTCAGCATTCTGCAGATGTTAAACAAAACAAACAGTCTTTCTCTTGCAGACTGCAGACATTTGGTCCACCTCTTCTGCTGCAGATGTCTGCAGATGTGGTCTGCAGACTGCAGACGTTTTACCTCTTCAGAAACAAACAGCACCTTAGTTACTATTTATGTGTAAGTAAGACCGCATCAGCCACTAGAGATTTTTTATATTTTATTATTGAGTTTGTATATAAACAATGAAAAATAAAATGAAATAATACAATCACTAGATCCAAGATTTGTACGCTATGCTTCGACACTTGTATCATTCTATTGTTCGATGAACTCTAGAATTTCCTCAGATGTGCCGTTTGCCTTTTATATGCATGTATAATCGGATAATTGAGAAATTCATTAAAATGATTCTAAATAAAGTAATCAAGCTTTTAATAAAAAAATAGAAAAAAAAATCCAAAGTAGTTTTATGATTGTGATGTTAAACGCTAGGCTATAATGGAACTTTTACGAGTTCACTCTCCCCATATTGTCCAACGAACAAAGTATTTTCAAAAAATAATTCAATATGATGATGTTTTGAAAAAAAATGATATTTTCATGAGAATATATTCTTGAGAATACAAGACTTCTATGTGAGAATTATATTGAAAGTAATTTTTAATGAGAGGTTTTAAATTAAAGACCAAACGTGTGGGGTCAGGTGGAGCATAGCATCAAGCTAGCTATTTATAAACTACTGTGCGTTATAATATAATGATAATATTATATGTATCATCTCTAAACTTATAAAGTTATCTATTCTCTCAATTTATACCAAAAAAATATTATAAATTATGTATTGAAAACTTATATATGTAAATAAAACTAGATTTTTTTTTAAATATAGTTGGACACGAAATATGCACGTATATATATACAGAATATGTGTACTTAACAAATATTTCGTTACAAACATTATCTTTTAAGAATAAAATCATAACTTTGAAGATTTTTTTCACTTTCTTAATTTTTTTATTGGCTAGAATCTAATTTGATTAACTTCTCACTTTTTTAGTTTTGTTTTATACATAAATGTTGAGAAATTGATTACACGAATTGAACAACTCGAATCAATAGAACATAACCGATTCCAATGATTACTATCAATGGCAAAAGAAGAAGCATACAAGACTAACATCAAGATCTGTTCTAGATCTATACTCATCCTATTTATACATAAAGCTGATTGTTAACGGTAATTAACAACCTCCTTAACAACCTTTCAACTATTACTAATACAACCCTCCAATTATGAAGTAATGACACAATTACCCCCTGTACTAACTAGACAACACAAAACAATAAGAAAACTATATCGGTTGATCACAAGTTGACTTCATTACACACATATAACAACAATCTCCACCTTGAAGCCAACTTTAATCAACACATCCATCAACCAATACCCAAAGCATCCAAGCAAAACTAAAACTTAGATATAGGTAAAGCCTTAGTAAAGACATCTGCAACATTCAACTCAGTATCCACTTGTGCAACCTCAGCTTCTTTAGAGCTGATAATCTCTCGAATGAAATGATACTTAACCCTGATATGCTTAGTCCTTTCATGAAATACACAGTTCTTTGTTAACTGAACTGCACCTTGATTATCACAATAGACAATTGCATCACCAACTAACCCCAGATCAAAAGCAAATCTTTTTAACCATAATGCTTCTTTCATTGCCTCAGTGAGAGCAATATATTCTGATTCTGTGGTAGATAAAGCAAGCACAGATTGTAATCTAGCCTTCCAGCTTACAAGATTACCAAGGACTTTAAAAGCATAACCTGTTATAGATCTTCCCTTATCCAGATCCTTTGCATAATCTGAGTCTACAAACCCAGTGACAGCCTTACTTGACATTCCTTCCACTCCATACACTAGCCCATAATCTCTAGTTCCATTCAAATACCGCAACATCCACTTTACTGCACTCCAATGGCCTTTACCTGGGTTAGCAAGAAACCTGCTTACGATACTTAATCCATACCCAATGTCTGGCCTAATACATACCATGAGATACATAAGACTCCCTACAGCATTTGCATAAGGCACTCGAGACATATAGTCAATCTCTTCTTCAGTTGAAGGACAATTAGCATTAGACAGCTTGAAATGCTGAGCAAAAGGAGTACTTACAGGTTTACTTTTATCCATGCCAAAATTCTTTAACACCTTCATCAAGTAAGCCTTTTAAGAAATTCTCAATTGTCTACAGCTTTTGTCTCTAGAAATCTCCATACCAATGATTTTTCTAGCTTGACCAAGTTGCTTCATCTCAAACTCATTCATCAATAGTTGCTTAGTAGCTTCAACCTCTCCTTTATCTTTACAAGCTATCAACATGTCATCTACATATATTAATAGATAAACACATTGACCTCTAGCAAATTCCTTTAGATACACACAGCTATCATAATCACTTCTCTTAAACCCATGACTAGTTATATAGTCATCAAACTGTTTATACCATTGCCTTGGAGACTGTTTTAGTCCATACAAGGACCTTTTCAACAAACAGACCTTCTCCTTGCCATCTTTTAACTCAAACCCTTTAGGTTGAGTAATAAAGATCTTTTCTTCTAAGTAACCATGTAGAAAAGCTGTTTTTACATCTAATTACTCCAATTCTAGATCTTGACAGGCTACTATTGACAATATCATTCTAATAAGATGTGTGTTTCACCACAGGTGAAAAGATTTCTGTATAATCCACTCCAGCTTTCTGTGTATACCCGTTGGCCACCAGTCTTGCTTTGAATCTAGGAGGATCACCAGGAAAAGCTCCATCCTTTAACTTGTATAGCCACTTACAAGCAACCAATTTATGACCCACTGTGTCACACCCCAACCTAGACGGCGGAAACGTCGAGGTGTGAGAGTTACGATTGTTCACAGCCACATAACACTATTATTAGCTCCAGATATATTAATCAAGATTCAATTGTAGCAATACAAGTAAATGTTCAAACAAAGATACATCCAGAATACAAGTATAAAAGTATCCAGATCATTCGTTTATTTCTCTAAGTCTAATCCTAAGTGTGATAAGCTTCAAAGAGTAACCTGAAACATGTTAAAAATAAAAGGTCAACATAAAAATGTTGGTGAGCATTCCATAGTTTTCAATACATAAGTATATAAAAGATGGCAATTCAAGTTATAAGTTAGTGAATAAAATGATTAGGGATGTTATGAACAATGCAATAATCAAACCTCGACAATGTTTTACAAGTATCAAACGACGTTAATATTCTATTAACGTTAAAAGTATATACGATCAGCTAAGTGTACTTGGATCAACCAAGCAGGCTTGTCTTACCCATAGATCTATGACTTCGCTGGGCTAGCAATAGTTAATGATTGTACATATAACGCCATAACATGGTAACCACAAAAGTTCAACTAACCACAACTCACAAATAAATTGCCATAAGTTTACAAGTCTCGAATAAGTTTACAAGTGCAATGATATAAGTTAACATGTTTCACCCCAAAGTATGAAAATAAGAAAAAGGGGTATAGAAATACTCACAATGACGTATAAGTATATAAGAGGATTATAAGAATTAACGATGCTCCAACGGATTCTTTTACAAGCACCTAAATGTATATTACAAGTTTAAGGTTAATAATATAATTAACGTTCAAATAATAGTTTGGCTTTCAATGGTTTTAAGGTTTTTAATAAGTAACAAGTGTATAATATAATTATTTATATTTTTAGTTCATTAAAAGAATTATATAAGTAATTATTTTAGAATTGTCCTTAAGTATATTATTTTGAGCAAAACTATTTAGTATATTAAAACAATATTTTTAAGTTTATCTTATAGGAATTAATCTGAATATATTATTTGAACAAATAATGATTTAATACGTTAAACGATATTTAAAACCTATTTTATAAGAAAATGAACTAATTAAAGAAAATAAATAACTAAATAAATAAAGAAATTTTAAAATAAATTCCTAGAAAATTATTAGATGATTTCAAAAATTATTGGAAGTTTATAAAAAGAATTTTATAATTTTTCTGATTTTTTTATCATTTATTTAAAGGCTTAAAACTAATAAAAAATAAATGGGGGTGCCCGGGTTCGAACCCGGGACCTCTAACTTAGCAATGAGACGGGGAACCAGCAGACCATGACATACAGCCGCGTAAATAAGCTGCTTCCAATTCCTTTTAAACTGATATCAAGCCTTTTCCCCAAATCCCCAAGAACCCTAGGTTCGAATCCCACCAAATTGAACACGAATTCGATTTTGATTGCTTCTGAAATCATGGAGCTTTTGTTCCCCTAATGAAATCGAGTATAATGATGTGTTCAATTACCTGATTTGAGTTCAATTCGATGCAAAAGACACCAAGAACAGGTCGCGATGAAGATGGTGCTCGATGATGCTCAAACCATGATAATAATCAAATTAATTTCAAGGGAAGCTTCGTATGATGGTCGAGACCAATAGCCCCTTATCAATTTCTGTTAAAATCGATCGGAGGTTGGTTTTTAGATAAGTTGCAGGTCGCGATTTGGAGGATGATTAATGGTGGTGTTTGTGTGCATTTTGAATGAAATTAAATCTAAGGAAAGATTATAAACGATCCAAAGTTCATTAGTGCGGATTTATTTCGATTATTAAAGTTCGTAGTGCCCGACAATGGCCAAAAATCCGGCCGAAGTGGGTTTGGTGGACAGATCGCACTGAATGATTTCAAATTTTCAAATTGTTGTGGGGCACGAGCTCGAATCTTGCCCACGGTCGCAATGGGACCGGTTTGGGCTTAAATGATTGAGTTTTGAAGTCGTTTGGGGTTCGCCGGAGCCGTTGGCCGGCGGTGGCCGGACTTTCACCGGAATATCGAGAGAGAAGAGAGAGAAAACAGTTTGGTTTTAAAGAATTTTACAAGAATGGTCCCTGAGGTTTCCAATGTTTATTATTTCATGTAAAAAGTCTTATTTAAAGTTTTAAAAATGACATTAAGGCCCCTTCAACTTTGTGTTTTAAATAATTTGACTTTTAAATTTTTACTATTTATTATTATTACTATTATTATTATTATTATTATTATTATTGTTGTTGTTGTTGTTGTTGTTGTTGTTGTTGTTGTTGTTGTTGTTGTTGTTGTTGTTGTTGTTGTTATATTATTATTATTATTATTATTATTATTATTATTATTATTATTATTAGTATTATTATTGTTATTTATTTATCATTAAAAGGTATTAACACGTGAATCACCCATGAGTTTCATACATGACCACAATGGTCCTCGTAAGTTTAAACGCCGTGAAATACGAGATGTTACACACTGGTTTCTCAACTAGCTCCCAAGTCTCATTCTTTTGGAGCGACTTCATCTCCTCCTCCATGGCTTCTATCCATTTTGACTTATCCTTTGATGTAACAGCTTCTTCAAAGGTAAGAGGCTCTAGCACAGCCTCTTGTTCAGCTGCTAAGAAAGCCACAGCAGAAATATCATCTCCATCTCTAAATCTCAATGGAGGTTGAACTTTTCTCCTTGATCTGTCTTTGGCAATAATGTACTCAGGCTCCCCAGTTGAAGAACTAGTATCAGGTTGTTCATCAATCTTTGATTGTACATCCACCTCAATTTGAACTTCACTAATGTCTGGAGTATTGGACACACCTTGACTAGACTGATTCATCAACTCTCTATACATCATGTTCTCATTGAAAGTAACATCTCTATTTGTTATCACCTTTGAATCAGCTACTCTCCACAGCCTATAGCCTTTGACACCTTCAGTATAACCAAGGAATATACACTTTTGGGCTCTTCGTTCCAATTTTCCCTGATTACTATAAGCAAATACCAATGATCCAAACACCTTTAGATTATTGTAGTTCAGTCTTTCTCCTTACCATACTTCCATAGGGGTTTTCTTATTTAGAGCAGCATTAGGAGACCTATTGATCAAGTAGGCTGCAGTGGTAACTGCTTCTGCCCAAAAAGACTTAGGCGACCCAGAACAAGATAGGAGACACCTTACCTTCTCAAGTAGAGTCCTGTTCATCCTCTCAACTAATCCATTCTGTTGAGGGGTTCCTGGTACAGTGAGATGCCTTCCAATTCCATGTTCTTTACAATAGCTGTTGAACTCTTGATTACAAAATTCCAAACCATTATCAGTTCGTAGTTTCTTTACTTTTCTTTCAACTTGTTTCTCCACCAGTGTCTTCCACTCTCTAAACTTGCCAAATGCATCATTCTTTCTCTTTAAGATGTACACCCACACCCTTCTGGAATGATCATCAATAATTGACAAAAAATAACTTGCACCTCCTAAAGACAGATGTTTAGTTGGCCCCCACAAGTCAGCATGCACATAATCCAACACACTATTAGTCTTATGAATTCCCTTGTTAAATTTCACCCTATGAGCCTTTCCAACTACACAATGCTCACAAAACCTAACTTCACAATTAGCTACATCAGGTAATACACCTTGCTTATTAAGCTCTATCAACCCTTGCTGACTTATATGCCCCAGTCTTTGGTGCCAAAGTACTGCATTTTCATTTGGGGAGGCCACTAGAGAGACACCTTTAACTAATGCCTCACCATCTAGTGTATAGATGTTATTCTCTCTTCTTGTGCCTGAGAATAACACTAAAGATCCCCTAGTTACTTTTGCCTTTCCATTTTTAAGACTCACCTGACAGCCTGATTTCTCAAATGTGCCCATGGATAACAAACTCCTCTTGAGTTCAGGTACATACCTTACATGTTCCATCTTAAACTCAGTACCATTTTACAGCCTAAACATGACAAACCCTTCACCTTGGATTTCACAATCTCTATCATCTCCCAGTTTGACTGTTCCAAGACTTTGTTTCTTGAAATCAACTAACACCTCTTTGACTGGTGTCATATGGAAAGAACAACCAGAGTCAAGAACCCAACCATCTTTCTCTCCTGGTTTGATAGCCATCAACACATCAGCACTTTCGTATCCATCTGAGTTATCATCAGACTGAGTGCAATGTGATGAATTCTTGGTTCCACTGGACTCAGCTCCTTGTTTCTTTTTCCATTCAGGGCAGTCTCTCTTTAGATGCTTCTCTGAGTGGCATACAAAACATTTTCTCTTGTACTTAGTCTTCGATCTAGAGTGACTTCTTAGTCAATGATCTTTTGAAAACCTGTGATCTGTTCTCCCCCTTACATGTAGGCCCTCTCCACCTTCTTCTTTCAAGTCAGACTTCTTCTTTAATTCTCTTGAGTTTAAAGCAGCTAGTACTTCCTCCATCGACAGAGAATCTCTCCCATACAGTAGAGTGTCTACGAAATGTTCGTAGTGTGAAGGCAAAGAAGTCAAGAATATAATTGCTTGATCTTCGTCACCTAACACAACCTCTATGTTTTACAAATCAAGGATTAGTTTATTGAAGTCATCTGTATGATCTTCAATAGACTTCCCTGAACTCAATTGAAAGGTATAGAGCCTTTTCTTCAAATACAGTCTATTTGCAAGACTCTTTGTCATGTAAAGCGATTCAAGTTTAGACCAAACTCCGGCTGCAGTTGTCTCTTTTGTCACCTCACGCAGTACCTGATCTCCTAGACTCAGGATGATCGCACTGTGAGCCCTGACACCCATGTCCTTCCATTTCTCCGTAATCTCCTTCTTCTCTTTGTCGGTAGCCCCATTTGGAATCTTCGCATCGCCCCCGGCCAACGCATCGGCTAGACCCTGATGTACCAAGAGAGCCCTCATCTTGACTCTCCATAGGCTAAAATCGTTCTTCCCATCGAATTTCTCGATCTCGAACTTCGTCGACACCATTCTTCCTTCGATTCGAACACCTTTCTTTCAATTCGAGCCACCGATGGCTCTGATACCAATTGTTGAGAAATTGATTACACGAATTGAACAACTCGAATCAATAGAACATAACCGATTCCAATGATTACTATCAATGGCAAAAGAAGAAGCATACAAGACTAAAATCAAGATCTGTTCTAGATCTTTACTCACCCTATTTATACACAAAGCTGATTGTTAACAGTAATTAACAACCTCCTTAACAACCTTTCAACTATTACTAATACAACCCTCCAATTATGAAGTAATGACACAATTACCCCCTGTACTAACTAGACAACACAAAACAATAAGAAAACTATATCGGTTGATCACAAGTTGGCTTTATTACACACATATAACAACAATATAATGTATATATTATAAAACTTTATTATTTAACTTATATTCTCATTTGGCTAAAAAAACCAGTTGATAGATTTAATTTTTATATATATTATTAAACAGTGTTGCCCTAGTTTGTTTGAGATAAATTGTGAAATCGTGTTCATAAACTTATTAAATCTAAAACACATCTGAAATCTACATATAGCTGTTGAATTATTATGAACACATACTGACATACAAATAGTTGTTACGACCAATCTTTTCTATTCATAATAAACTAATCCCTTAATTACAACCCTTATAAAATCCCTACAAACATATAACAATCTTTGTACGTATATAGAAAGCTCTAAGAGAAAAAAATGCCCAAATAGATGCAAACTCTATATTCCAAAGCATAAAAGTATATTACGATATATAAAAAGATCTAAATAATTACTAATCAAGCTTATATAGCATACTGTTAATTTTTTAAATTTAATTACTTAATTAGCTCCGATAAATCCAGCAAACAATTAGCCACTATTATAACGAAAAAAATAATATACTACTAAAACTCTTACACGACAAGTACGGATTTTAGGTAGTTAAAATGTAGAAATGAAAGCTATAAAATCTAACAAAACTAAATTACTGTCTAATATAAGTATATCGCATGCATGAGCTATTTATAATAAAGCAATATGCAAAATCAGTGTCGGACGAATAGATACAACCTGACACATACGTAAAATTTACGTACTTTTAACTCGATAACAACACTTTCTTACTCAACCAATATGAAACCTCCAACCATATTATATGAACTATGTCACATGGGGTGTGTTGGAGAATGAGGGCCTTTGGATGATGAAGAGTATTCATGACCTACCATACTCTTTTAACTTTTCTTCTTCCCAACTTTCTACTTTGCTTTTGTGGGTAACCATGCCTTTTGATAAAAGAAACTTACATGGCCTACAATACAAGCATGGGTCTCAAAAACAATGCCCAAAGTCATGTAGTTTGCCTTGCCTTTTCACTTTTGGTCCTAGAAGGGACCATTTGTTTTTCATGTGTGCTTTCAAGTTAAGCTTCTTTATCCACTTACATCCATGTGGTTATGTAGGATGAGCTAGCTATAATCCACTCATTTCAAAAGATATTATATAGCCTTTTTCTTAAATGAACACAATGTACTAAATTCAACTTTAATGAATGCCATAAATCTTAATATGCTTTCCTAAAGGGGTGCCAAGAAATGGCATGAACACTAGTTATTCACATTATGAATAGACGATTAGAAAATGTGAGTATTACTGATGATGGATCGCTAATAGTCTATTTCTGTCTTACTCGCCCACAAATTAGTAACAAGTTCCTAGAAACCAAAAAAAAAAATATAAAAAGTAAGTTTTAAATATGTGTAAGTAATTCTTCGATAACCACGAGTAGATCGGCAATGGATACCCTTATGTTTTGTAGTGATAGTTTTTAATAGCTTTTTTGATTGTTTTCATTTTAAAAATTTTTTTTAAATACCATCTAACACTACACTTATAAGATTTTTAACCCATACAACTCTATATCGATAGTTAATCGATTCATAATTATTCTGATGCATCATTAATAGAGATTAATTGATTTGCTCCTAATTCCAATCTAGTAGTCTATAAAGCACGAGCAATCCCTCTATGAGTGGGAGTGTGAGCCCTCCACTTTGACGTTGTGGGTGTGGAAACATCGCGCCACCCTACGTTGGCCGTGGGCGTGGCGCGATGGCTTGTGAGGCTGGTCATGAGTGTTGTCCTCTTTTTGGTTATTCAAACATGTTTCTAATTAATTTAAGGCTACTTATAACAATTATACACATCATCAATTTCTTTATTTAGTTTTTCAATAAAAATGATCACATTCAATAATTTATCACGTACTTATAGTGAATGTAAGCGTGAAGACACCAATTGCCTAGGTGTCTCCTATTTGGACTCGCTTTTTCATCACACTCACTAGACACGAATTACCTAATTAACATACGATTTTTTTGGGATTAATGACATATTACAGGACTAGTTATAAAATCATTGAGACTAAAATCCACTAAAAAAAGCTTTTAAGCATTCTCCACCTATGGATTGGTTATTTGATTTAATCTATGATATATGGCCCATGTATCCATATTATTCTTGGTACTTGAATTACTTTTTTAATCACTATCATTGATAAAGTTTAAGAACTTTATTTATTTTTAATATTATAAAATTCTTCTTGTTAATAGAAAAATGACAACTCGTTTAACCTACATAACTAAAAAAACCTCGTTGATTAACAAAGAGTCATCATAAAGACATACTAACATTATGTGGTACTCTCCAATAAAAGAGTTATAGATTTTATCCAAAATGTAATGCTTATCTTAGAAATTTCTAGTTTTTAGTTAATAAAAAAATACAAGGGAAAAAAGTAGTATCAAATCTACCCGATAAGAAACGCTCATTATTTGTCAATATTTAATTATTTTATTTTTGAATGCTTAAGATATTAGTACATATATTTATAATTATGATATTTTATGTAAGTGACAAAATATGTATTCGTTAGTTATTTTATCATTAATTATATATCATAATTTTATGTTGTTATGTATATATAAAAAGCATGTTTATTTATACTGTAAGACTAGTCAAAGTCAATATGTGAAGCTCGAGTTTGAGTTTATTTCTTAAATAAGCTCATATATAGCTCAGTTGATCATATCTATTAAAAGTTTTATGGGAAAATATCAAATTATCATTAACCAATCAGTAAAATGGGTAAAAGTTATCGAATAATAACAATAGTGGTTTTACTTCTTATAATTTCTCAATTCATTTTCAATTATCTCATATTAGACATTAATATAGAAAAAGAAATTCATTCAAACACAAATGTGCCTATGAAAATTATTGCATTATCATGATATTTCAAATATTTCTCAATTAAAATTTTGAATTATTATGGTAAAAGATATTGAATTATTATGATAATTTGACGATTTCCTCAATGTTTATTGAAAATTATGGTTAAAAAAAAAAAAAAAATTATTGAAAAACATATAGGGCATTATATTATTGAGCTAAAAACAAAGGTGTTCCTCTTTTTATGTAACAAACACGTACAACTACAAAAGTGATTGGGCTTGAGAGATCTACTAATCAATTCAAGATTTCCTTTCAAAAGTTATTCTAATTTTTTAGAATTTTATATAACCAGTTATTTTTTAGCCAAACTAAATAAGTTAGTTATTAATCTTTTATTAAGATAAAAAAGATTGCATATATTGAACTTCAAAGATAATTTTACATAACGAACTAACGATTGCATAATACATCTTGAAGACTAGGGTGCTGTTTGTTTTTTCTGCAGGAAAACGTCTGCAGTCTGCGGACCACATCTGCAGACATCTGCAGCAGAAGAGGTGGACCAAACGTCTGCAGTCTGCTAGATTAAGACTGTTTGATTTTTTAATATCTGCAGACTGCTAAAATATGTTGTAGTTACAATAAACCAAATTTGACTTTTTTGATACAATAATATGAGAAAGTTAACCACTTAATAAACTTCTAATTCACTAATTCAACCCAAGCAAGATTGGATCCAATCAAGATCTTACTATCATACAGTCAAAATCTGGACCCTATGCAAAATCATCTGCAGATCCTATGCAGAATTGAAAAGTTTTAGCTGATCAAAATAATAAGATCTTAAGATCAGAATTGAAACCATAACAACCATAAATGAAAACTTAAAAGACAACCCATTGAATCTTTGAAGTTCATTTCAACTTTGAAAGTAAAAAAGTTTAAGGCTATGATCTCAAAATTCATCATATTTGGGAGTAAGTATACTGTTAATATTCAGGTAAAGGCAGGGCCGGCTTAAGCGTTTTGGGGGCCCGAAGCAAAGTGTGAATCTGGGGCCTTTCCCAACGATTATTGTTATAAACCATCCTTATATATTTTGGCTTAGGAACGACAATAACTAGAAAGTTTATAGTTTACGGAGTTAACTATGGTGTTTGGTCTAATTTTCTTTTTTTCTTTTCAAGGTACTTAGTTCGTTTTTCAAATTTGATTTGACATGGCAAAACAAATAAAGTAATTACTAAGGTTGTTGGAATAATCCACAAACTAAAACAAACATATACGTTAAGGTTGTTGGAAGAACTTAATTTGAACAATTCATAATTTCAAATTTGATATGTTATTCAAATCTATGCTTAAATGGTTGTCTGAACACCAAATTCACTAAACAAGATATTGTAACTCAAATAACTTAGTCAATGGTACCTAAATGCTAAAGTCCTAAACAACACTAGCCAACCTATTGTAATTCAAATCAAATACCTAATTCTTTAATAAACTAGATACCTAATTCAATAGATTGTAGATAACTGATTAAATAGCAATCCTTTTAACCTAAAAACTTAAGTCACTAAACAACAGAATGCAAGGAAATATAAAGAATTGAATAGTCCTAAACAATAGTCAACAATATTGTAACTCAATACTCAAATCAATCACAACTTGAGATTGAAATTTCTAATGACTTGTTACTCAAACCAAGAAATCAATCCATACCTGAATAGTTGCTCACAAACCCATCGCTGACTTTCGAGATGAAAGGAGGTGAATCGAGGGCGAATTGAAGCAGCAATGATACTCTAGTCTATGCACACATTTTGATCAAGCTATCAGCAATTCAAAAAGATCTTTCACAATACAAACACAAGCCTAAATACCTAAGAACTAAGTTTCTTAAGCATAACTTTTGCAATCCCAATACCCTAACAAACAACCACAACCAAATCAAACAACACTCTTCAAGAGAAATACCTGACACTGCAACTGCGTCTTCACAACATCAAGCGGAGTCGTCACAGCAGCGGCCAACGCCCCCGCGGCAGCACCCGCAGTAGCATGAACCACCAACCTCTCATCGCTAGCACTCTCCGGCGACACCCCCACCCCCATCAACCCCCTCTTCGCCGCCTCATATGTCGCAAAATGCACCGCCGTGAACGGCACATTCATCAAAACCGTAGTCCTATACGACGCATAAAAAGCCCCAAACCCCTCCTCCCTCAACACAACCCTAACACAATCAAACACACCTTTGTACTTTGGAAATCAATTTGTTGATTTAGCTTCAAAGTCCGATTGGTTTTGATGGTGCTTTCTTCTTCTCCTGGATCTGCACTCTATAGAACACACAAACCCTAAAATTTTGGGGGCCTCTTAAACATGGGGGCCCCAAGCGACCCGCTTCAGTTAGATAGTACTTGGGCCGACCCTGGGTAAAGCATAAACCCCAACATATATAAGCAAACAATGGCTAAAAACAAACAATTTAGGGATCACAAGAGCACAAACTTTCAAAAGTTCATAATTTGGGGGAAATAAACATGAGAGAATCGAGCATACAGTTCAACTTCTGAGTAACAATTCTGCTTCTTTTCTCGAACTTCAGTGTCCTAAATACCCAAAAAAGTATCAAAAAGCAGAAATTTAACAAGCCCAAATGAGAAATAAGATGAATTTGCTTGTAATTCAACCAAAATCTTGAAAACTTACAGAAATTGGTCGGGGAGATGACTTTGAAAGAACTTCAACAGAAGATATAAGCGATACCCATATGAAGATATAAGCAGAAATTTAAAAGCGATACCCAGATGAGCGGGCGGAGGTCGCGACGGAGGGAACCGGCGGAGGTCGCGAGGCGGCAGCAGGAGATCCGGTGAAGGGGGCCGGTCGGCGGTACCTTGGTAGGAGATGAGAGGAGAAGAGGAGAAGAGGTGGAGGGGGCTGGTGTTTTATGTTTTGTGAAGAGAGGACTGAGGAGAAGTGGAGAAGAGGTAAATGTCTTCCCGTGTGAAGACTCTGGTCCATGTCTTCCCCAAGAAGACCTCCGGAAGACATTTTTAAATGAAATGTCTTCCGGAAATCAGTCTGTTCTATTAAAACCTCTTCCCGCGTCTGCGTGCGCACAGATGAAGAGGTTGGGAAGAACTTTTTATAAAAAACAAACACCACCTAGAAGTCTAGAATCATAGTACCAAGCATTTGGGCCTACGTTGACGAAATGAGGCTTTTACATGGTTTTTAGATAAAACGTTTAGGGCTTACGCTGATCCAAACTTTAGACCTTGGGCTGGGCCAAGGTGACAGTGCGCTGGGCCCAAAGATACTAGCCTTGAGCTAAAATATTGTTTTTCAACGTAACACAACATAACATAGCCGGATATTGGTAATTACATGATATATTTGTAAGTATGAGAAATTATACATTATGTTTTGCTGTTTGTGAAGTCATCACACGTTTGGTCTCTAGAGCTTCTATTTGGTCCTTGTGACAAGGTAATTATCACATGCCGTTCTTCCTCAAGGAATTTATGTAGTAATTAATCTCAAAAGCATCTTATTTGGTTCTTTGGTCGTCATCACATTCACCGTCTAAGTCAAATGTTGCAATAACACGATATGAATTTGATGCGATTGTACATTAACAGCAATTTATGTATACAATCATGAATTTGTCACTTTGATGGTTGGAGGTGGTGGTCGGAGTTGGTTGTTGGAAGTTGGAGACATCTACGAAGAACAATAGAACAAGAGTCTCTGGCTAATTTTATTTTATTTTATTTTATTTTTAACTGAGGTGGAAATGTAGGATATTAAGAAAATAATGACACCCTTGTCACTGATAGTCGTAACAACTTCAATAAATATCCTTCGTTTATGATAAGTTTGAAAGAAAGGTGAAATTAAAATTGAAAAAAAAGACACAAGAAAAATCCTTACAATTTACTCTTTTAAATATAAAAACTTACTTCACCAATGCATCACATAGTCATAACCATACATACCATTTTTTCCACTGAAACGGAAAACAAATTAAAAAAAAAGACAAATTTTAACAACAAATACACAAACAATATTAAAAAGCACTGCCTCTTTCCTAGCATATGAACAATAACAACGGTGCCAAAACCAAAGAAAACCCAACCACCACCATGTTTGCACTATTGGCTGAACCACCATCCCTAGTGGGGTTTGAAGTTGACGGTGTAGTCGGGCTGGCGGTAGATGGCGGCGATGAGTCGCTCCCGTCACTAGGGGTGGTGGCGGTCGGGGTGTTGGAGCTTTGAGACACCACGTTGATCGCGAGTTTCATCCCCGTGCTGCAGTGACCAAACGACGGGCAAACAAAGTACATTGGCCCTGGTTGTGTTAGTTTAACCGTGGTTGCGCCTCCGGTGTAGGAGTTCATAGCATTGCCCGTCGCACAGTTGTCGTAATCGGATTTAGATACAACGTCCACACCGTGGCTACTACCGTAGTTGAATACTGTCCAACAAAAAGCATCATAAAGTTATAACACGTTTGAGGTTTAACTTTAAAAGGTGACAATTTTGGTATTTGTAGTTTTAGCCACGTAACTAAATCTAAATGAACACAGTTTTTTTACTTTAAACATGAAACACTGTTACTGAAAAATTCATGGGTCTCATCAATACACTCCTATAATATGCAATTTACGGTAAGCACAGGTGGCTTTCAAAGGAGATAGATGCAGAAAACCAGTATTTCTGCTATAGTAAAATCACATTTATTTTAATACTTACAAAGTGTGTCCCCGACATTAAACGTTTTACCGGTAGCCCACGTGGTATAATCTCCGAAATTGGTCCAGCCGTTGCTGTCACCGACGATGTGTTGCACTGCATACACTGATTGTGTCGCGACGCCTAACATCGAAACAAGAAAAAATGCAGCAATTGCCATAGTGTAATTGTGTGGTGTGGCAATTATATATGTAGTGATCGAAAGTATTGTTTTGTGACAAAATGGTGAAGAACATGTGCTTATATAGGAAATTAAATGAAATGTTAATTATATGAATTGTTATATTTTTGTATGTGGCAGATGGAATATTTGACTATTTCATGCATACTTGCTACTAACTCTCACCTAATACCTTTAACCTCCAACCCACTCCCTCGCCCCACATGAAGCCTTGAACCTAAAGTGGCTCTAGAAAAACATTTTACGTAACTTTAATTGGTTTATATATTATATAATCAGGTCTGTAAATAGATTAGAGCTTACAAGGGCGTAGCGGGTCGCAATACAGATAATATTTACATTCGCTTCGACTAATCTATCAATGATAATTTGAGAAGGTAAATCATAAGAAATCGGAGATATGAAATGCCTTTATCGATAGAACATGTTGTTAGTCAGTGGCGGAGCTTGAGGAAAGATATATCGCTTTTAAGTTGTTTTTTTTTTTTAAATAAATTGCGTAGAAAAGAAGTTAGACGTCAAAGTCAAGCTAATATCTTATGAGAGATCTCACTACTAGTTCTCGTTTCAAATTACAAAACATGACAAACTCGGAGATGGGCTAAAGCCTAAAGATGATTAAAGTTAATTTAAATAGGAATATGGGCTTAATTTAGATGGTCTCATTTAATGATTTGGGCCTTTAATGTATTATGGTCTCATTTAATGATTTGGGCCTTTAATTTGTTAAACACATCAGTCAATCAGTGTATTTTCAATTTAACTGATTGATTGGACCCTAAAAATCAGAAGTGGTCATGTGTTTCTTATATTATGCTTCTGTGTTACTTGTTTAATTTAATGGCGATTTAGTTTAACATTAGCTTAATTTAGATCAATCGACATCTTGTGCTTCAATTTAACGATAGACACTTAAAGTGATATTTAAAATCCATAAGGCAAATAATTGTTTTCCACAAACTAAAAAGGATGTCGTGATAATATGTGATATCATCAATAGAATGAAAAAGATGTTTTTATGGGTTTATGTTGTCTCCTATCGTTGAAGCAGGTGAACTTAGGACTCCACAATTACATCACACAAACCAACATTGAACAGAGGCATCGACGGAGGTGCAACTAGGGAACTTAAGTGGCGCCGGCTCTAACACTTAGCTAGAACTTCTTTGAATGCCACATGAAGTACCGAGTGGCTGTCATCACTAATAAAGTTACCAAATGGACAGGTTGAATTGGATTGGTTGACGAGACAGAATGGGTTTTTGTTGGGCCTAAACTCATTGGACCAGACCCAACTACAGCCTACAGGTATACTCACCGGACTTTTATCATTGTGTGCAAGGGTCACAACTACATTGGTGTTTATTAAAAGGGTCTCTAACTCTCTAGGACCTTTCACTTTAGGTACTTTAATTGTCGTTGTTGAATATAAACCATACGAACCAGTGAAATTTTACTTACAAACAATGTTCGATGTTGATGCCAAATCTACAAATGGATCTCCTGTTAGAATCCGTATAGAAGAACAGGCAAGAGCAATGCAAACCTTTGCAAAGGAACCACAACTTCCTGAGCTTATGTTTCATGAGTAACAACTCCAGTTCAAAAGTTAGATATAAACGAACACAATCTACGTTTTTAGGGACATCATAATTTTTGCTTACCACATTGAAAAATTATGAACAAATAAAATGATTACTTTGTATATGTTCCGCAAAAGGGAATATCAATATTCGACAGAAGATAGTAGATCAACATAAGGTGGTTCTAACTCGGCACACGACCAGTTAAAAACTAGCACAAATATTGAATGTAAGCTATTAAAAGAAAAAAAAAATACGATGCATACATGTTGTTGTTGTTGGAGTGATTTCAGCCTCAAAAGTATGAACAAAGGGAATAGAGATTGCATATATATAGTTCTCTAATTGGGTAGCCCCTTTTCCAGATATGGAAATTCAAATTTCCAGGATAATTTGCAAGATTCAATATAAATGTACGAGTGATTACAGTATCTTAGCTATGGCTTTAGGAATTTCAGCTCTGTGAAAAAGAATTTGCATTTATTTGGTCGAACTATTTAATACGCGGATGAGAAAACGGATAAATATGATTTGCTATACAAGTTGAACAATATGACAAAAACCAGTTGAAAAGTTGTGTTAAGTCACTAGATCGATGAACATCCGAGCACGTTCTTGACGGAAGGATCAAAACCAAAAGATAAACAATGATACAAACAATAATCGAATGATTTCATTGATAAAACATAACGATTTTAAGCTCGTTACAACTTAAGAATCAAGACTTTTGGCAAGGGGAGATCGAGCATGATCTCCCCTCTCATCCGGCAGCACCTAGGCCCCGGGCAGACTCTCTCAAAACCCTCAGGTTTCTACACATTGAAACTGGTATATATAGGCCTCGGCCCATATTAGATGCGACTGGGCCCATTCATGCGATTGGACCATGCGTATGGTTCAATCGCACGACTGGACCATTCTTATGGCTCAGTCTTACGAATGCCCCAATCGCATCTCTCAGTCGCACGACTTGTCCATTAGCATGGCTCAGACGTACGACTGAGTCTCATTCGCATATGCTCCTGCGAATGACCCAGTTTCATGTGTTTACAAGGTGTATAATATTAAGCCTAGACTATTCGTCAAGCGACGGACACACTATATATGACTATATATGCTCCAACAAATTCCCCCTTGTACGTTGCTTGCGAATAGTAGATAACACCTCTTACAATCTTCAGTCAATCTTTGCTCTGGTTTCCAATAGAATCAAACGAACAACCATACTAGCCAACATTGCCGATCCGTCAGGTTACCACAATATCCCTGAAAATGAATTTAGGCACAATAGCTTTCGTTTACTTTGCAGAACACCATCATAGCAGTAAGATTCCCCAAATGACTGATTTTTCCAGATAATGACATGACCAGTTTTCCATTGCTTCAATCTTCACACAGTCTAACCTGTTTAACATTAACAACTGTAGAAATTCCCCCTCACATTCAGCATATCCCAATATATAAACGTTGTGCTCTCCTAACGTCTTCATACGGTGTATTGCGCAAAAGGTTGAAGGTTCCAATCCATAGCCGATAATATCAAACAAATCAGCATGCACGAAGATTCATCATCAGAAACCTGCTCACATCATCACTTTCTGATTGCGTCTGTAATTTCTCTATCCATGGATTCCCCCTAAGAATGAGAATCCTCTCTGTGCGGATAAATATAACTTGATTGGCCCGTAAATAGTCAGATGCTCCTGACTACCCCACAAAATCAGCACCGACAGCTGACATCTTCTCTTCTCTCTTTCGTGTTCCAACAACATTCACCGATTCTGGAAGTTCAACGAATAATGGGGTATCCCTCGAACTTGTTTGACATAAGAAACTCAGGGTGAATGTGCTTTGCTCATCCTCAACTCTTGCATAGACTCTCCAGGAAAATCTTCACTATTGACCCGAAAATGATCCGAAAATGACCCGATAATTTTCCCAAAAAATTTTATTTTACCAAATTTTTTCAGAAGGCTTCCCGACTGATAAAAATGGTTTAGGGAAAAATTCGTGCAAGAAGCTGTTCCAGACTCTTTTTTTTTTTTTTTTTTTGGTCTGGTACACAGCTCATTCGTGCGACTGAGACAGACGAATGAAGACATACGTGCGAATGGGTGATTCGTGCGAATGGACACTCCGAATGGTTCAGTAGTGCGAATGAAGTACACGAGAGGGTCAGTCGTGCGAATGAATGTTCATTCGTACGAATGGACATACGACTGGGTTAGACGTACGAATGGACCATACGAATGGTTCAATCGTGCGAATGAGGTCCAGTCGCATGGCCCAATCGCATGAACGGGTCTGAACGCAGAAAACCAGATCTGCAGCCGCCACAAGGCTGAAAAACCCTAATCCGATGATTTGGACGAGATACAACACAAAATTTGTATCATGGGATTCGTTTTTATGATCTGAAGAAGATTCCGAGTCCGGTTTTAACAAATAAACATCACACACAATGAGATTTGAGCAAAACACGAAGAACACGAAGAGCACGAAGGCGGTTTAACGTCAAAGAACCTGAAATAGATCCAGAGATCAAGAGCTCGGGTTGCTAGAGTGATTGTTAGATCAATCTAGCAGTAACCTGGCTCTGATACCAATTGTTAAGTCACTAGATCGATGAACATCCGAGCACGTTATTGACGGAAGGATCAAAACCAAAAGATAAACAATGATACAAACAATAATCGAATGATTTCATTGATAAAACATAACGATTTTAAGCTCGTTACAACTTAAGAATCAAGACTTTTGGCAAGGGGAGATCGAGCATGATCTCCCCTCTCATCCGGCAGCACCTAGGCCCCGGGCAGACTCTCTCAAAACCCTCAGGTTTCTACACATTGAAACTGGTATATATAGGCCTCGGCCCATATTAGATGCGACTGGGCCCATTCATGCGATTGGACCATGCGTATGGTTCAATCGCACGACTGGACCATTCATCGCATCTCTCAGTCGCACGACTTGTCCATTAGCATGGCTCAGACGTACGACTGAGTCTCATTCGCATATGCTCCTGCGAATGACCCAGTTTCATGTGTTTACAAGGTGTATAATATTAAGCCTAGACTATTCGTCAAGCGACGGACACACTATATATGACTATATATGCTCCAACAAATTCCCCCTTGTACGTTGCTTGCGAACCTGGCTCTGATACCAATTGTTAAGTCACTAGATCGATGAACATCCGAGCACGTTCTTGACGGAAGGATCAAAACCAAAAGATAAACAATGATACAAACAATAATCGAATGATTTCATTGATAAAACATAACGATTTTAAGCTCGTTACAACTTAAGAATCAAGACTTTTGGCAAGGGGAGATCGAGCATGATCTCCCCTCTCATCCGGCAGCACCTAGGCCCGGGCAGACTCTCTCAAAACCCTCAGGTTTCTACACATTGAAACTGGTATATATAGGCCTCGGCCCATATTAGATGCGACTGGGCCCATTCATGCGATTGGACCATGCGTATGGTTCAATCGCACGACTGGACCATTCTTATGGCTCAGTCTTACGAATGCCCCAATCGCATCTCTCAGTCGCACGACTTGTCCATTAGCATGGCTCAGACGTACGACTGAGTCTCATTCGCATATGCTCCTGCGAATGACCCAGTTTTATGTGTTTACAAGGTGTATAATATTAAGCCTAGACTATTCGTCAAGCGACGGACACACTATATATGATTATATATGCTCCAACAAATTCCCCCTTGTACGTTGCTTGCGAACCTGGCTCTGATACCAATTGTTAAGTCACTAGATCGATGAACATCCGAGCACGTTCTTGACGGAAGGATCAAAACCAAAAGATAAACAATGATACAAACAATAATCGAATGATTTCATTGATAAAACATAACGATTTTAAGCTCGTTACAACTTAAGAATCAAGACTTTTGGCAAGGGGAGATCGAGCATGATCTCCCCTCTCATCCGGCAGCACCTAGGCCCCGGGCAGACTCTCTCAAAACCCTCAGGTTTCTACACATTGAAACTGGTATATATAGGCCTCGGCCCATATTAGATGCGACTGGGCCCATTCATGCGATTGGACCATGCGTATGGTTCAATCGCACGACTGGACCATTCTTATGGCTCAGTCTTACGAATGCCCCAATCGCATCTCTCAGTCGCACGACTTGTCCATTAGCATGGCTCAGACGTACGACTGAGTCTCATTCGCATATGCTCCTGCGAATGACCCAGTTTCATGTGTTTACAAGGTGTATAATATTAAGCCTAGACTATTCGTCAAGCGACGGACACACTATATATGACTATATATGCTCCAACAAATTCCCCCTTGTACGTTGCTTGCGAACCTGGCTCTGATACCAATTGTTAAGTCACTAGATCGATGAACATCCGAGCACGTTCTTGACGGAAGGATCAAAACCAAAAGATAAACAATGATACAAACAATAATCGAATGATTTCATTGATAAAACATAACGATTTTAAGCTCGTTACAACTTAAGAATCAAGACTTTTGGCAAGGGGAGATCGAGCATGATCTCCCCTCTCATCCGGCAGCACCTAGGCCCCGGGCAGACTCTCTCAAAACCCTCAGGTTTCTACACATTGAAACTGGTATATATAGGCCTCGGCCCATATTAGATGCGACTGGGCCCATTCATGCGATTGGACCATGCGTATGGTTCAATCGCACGACTGGACCATTCTTATGGCTCAGTCTTACGAATGCCCCAATCGCATCTCTCAGTCGCACGACTTGTCCATTAGCATGGCTCAGACGTACGACTGAGTCTCATTCGCATATGCTCCTGCGAATGACCCAGTTTCATGTGTTTACAAGGTATATAATATTAAGCCTAGACTATTCGTCAAGCGACGGACACACTATATATGACTATATATGCTCCAAAAAGTTGCTTCAAGTATTATATCTGAACCACATTTTGTACCCATGGTATTATAAAACATACAACCCAAAGTGAAATTGAGCTAGTCATCACGAAACCAAACACCACAAATACAGTTAATAGCAGCACTTTTGTTTTAACTTTTAATGTGTTCTCTAAAGTTTTTCAAAAATAAGTTGAATTTTAAATGAAGTTTCGGTTAGGACATAGCTAGGCATTGTTTGTAAAAATTGTTTTGATTACAAATAGATCATGACAATCAATTTCGACGAAACAAATATAATTTCTTTTGTAACCGGTGTTGGCACGCTTTTAGTGCAATGAGTCAACATGGTTTAAATTGGCCACCTTTTATTTCGTTGATTGATTATGCTCTTCGATTCTACATAACTAGCCTACTGGATGTGAAACAAGACTAATTATGCAACTACATTAGTTATAATGTTCACTTTAATATTACTATAGCTGTTGACTATTCACTATAGTTGCAAACCATGTTATCAAAGTTTTGTGCTGTTTCTGCAAATCTATCCAAAACTCTAATAAAATGAGAACACAGATTCAATGGAAAGCTGAGGCTTGTTTTTTTATGCAACATGTCTAACAAGATAATTATAAATAATGCAAATGGTTTGCAAGTTGCAACTATAGTCAAGCTGCAATAAAGGCTGATGGCAAATTGCCAATAAACATTATGTATCAAAAGGAGTAACAACCATTTATGGAATTTAAAAATGCATCATCTTACGTGCAAAAACTGTAAAATGATGTACTATCCCAGAAAACATTTTCATTTTGCTTAGAAATATATATAAAATATTCAGTTAAATAGGTAGTTAGGACCCAAATTAAATATTAATTCCTTTCTCAGCCTTAAAATAACATAAAATCCGAATAAGTCAAGTTAGAGCTGAAACACCACCGTGGATATTTTACAACTTTGACTTTGATATGACTTTGTCATTGGTTACTTGATTAATCCTGCAAACTATCAACTTTTACTATTTTTACTGATAACCGAATCAAATTTTTTTTTTTTGCAGGACACAAAAATGTTATATCAAAAGAGGATCCAGAAAATCAAAGCCGGATGCAACTGACAAGTGAATTAACAGTAAAATACAGTATAATATATATAGATAAAGTGTGATTTAAGTAACATGATTGAGATATGTTTCTGTTTGTTGACCAAAGTGATAAAACCATAACCATTCAGTGTGAAAAGCAAGCACACGGCAAAAGGTGAAAGACACGGAATATGAATAGTCTAAATATAAACAATTGGTCCCCCTAAATACATATATACATTCTTCTTTGACATTCATGGTACTTGTACATAAATAGTATACAACCATAAACTTAAACAAAATTAAATGTAGTCGTTTTCAAACTTTTTTAGCTTATAAATTGAATAGATTCAGCAAGATTCCCAAATCTTCAATATAACCTAGAGAGAGAGGGAAAGAATGGAAATAAAGAGAGAAATATTAGATAATTCATTTACCCCTGTCATGGTACTTAACCAAAAATGCCAACAAAATATACCTGAACGGTATGTTCTTCCTCCTTTCAAAAGACCAAACTCTAGCCATGTTGACCACATTTCCACCAACCACCCAGTCATTGACCTTTCCAAGATGAACCACCCGGCACACAGGTCCCAACTAATCAATGAAGTGCGCGTTGCCTGCAACCAACTTGGCTACTTTCAGGTCTCCACTTAAGAAAAACTATGCATACATTGGTGTATAAATCGCTGTTTATATGCACTTCCAGGCTATATATGTGTCAAAAATTCATTTCTCATGATAACATTTTAGCAAAAGTAACAAGGAGAGCTAGATTTATATCAGCTTTCAACGTAAATGCAATGCGCATGCATGCAACTATGTTATCAATGTTATTTTGCTCAGATAAAGACGTGTTTTGAAGGTAATAAACCATGGGATTCCTACTTTGGTGATGAAAGATGCCCTAGAGTCAGCTGAAGAATTCTTTAATTTGCCAAGTGATGAGAAGATGTGTTTTGCTTCAACTGATGTTCATGAGCCTGTAAGATATGGCACTAGTGTGAATCATGGGATAGATAAAGTGTTCTACTGGAGAGACTTCATCAAGCATTATGCTAATCCCATACCAGACTGGATCCATTTATGGCCATCCAATCCTCCAACTTACAAGTATATAAAAACATTAAATTATATTCTTCTTTCACCAAAAATGGCAATATTTAACTTTGGGTTACTTATCTTTCATACAGAGAAAAGATAGGAAGCTATGCAAAGGAAATGAAGGTGTTACAAAAGCAGTTAATGGAAGTGGTTCTTGAAAGCCTAGGCCTGAATGCAAATTACTTACATGATGACATTGAAGAAGGTTCTCAAGTGATGACTGTGAACTGCTATCCATCTTGCCCAGAACCACATCTTGCACTGGGGATGCCACCTCACACGGATTATGGCACGATAACCATCCTAAATCAAAGCCAGCAAGGACTTGAAATCATGAACCAAGACAAAAAATGGAACCCTGTTCCATTTATCCAAGACGCCCTAATAGTTCAGTTGGGAGATCAATTGGAAGTGATTAGCAACGGTAGATACAAGAGTGTCCCACATAGAGCAACTCTCAATGTGCAGCGGAAGCGGTTTTCGATTGCAAGTCTTCATGGTATGCATCTAGAGAAAAAGGTAGGACCTGCACCAGAGCTAGTTGATGAACAACACCCTGTCGCGTATAGAGAAGGGAGCTTTGGGGATTTCTTGATTACATTTCTATTAAATCTCTATCAGATGGTAAGTACATTGACACATTAAAAATTACAAGAGAGATGGTATATAATGTATAGTACAAACAAGCATCAAAAGAAGTCACAAGGATCATGTTCAATGCGTGTATTATGGTAGAGTAATGATGGGATATATTACAAATCATTTTAATGTCCCTTATAGCTATGATGGCATACTAGTCAAAGAGTTAGCATCAGTCAATCTTGTAATTTGTAAACTTACAAATCAACTTAACTTCTATTGATGTATTAGCATATATCCAAAGTCCTGATGTTTAATTTGGTCTCATTTGATCTTTCTGAACTTTGCTTGATAAAAAAAAATTCTTTCTTGAGCAATATATCATTTTTAATACCAATAAGAGCCAAACACTAACCACACAAGATGGACAACACAAAGTTCCATACTTGGAATGCAATGATTATTTCAAACAAGTTACGTGCCATCAGATGTTCTGTCAAATGTCATATCTCCTTTTGATTGGTTGAAGAGTTGTTTGTTTAAACTTAGAATAAAAGCCTCATCCTAGTACTGGTCCAACCCCATCACTACCCATAAATAAGAAATTGCTCAAACAATGTTAGATGACGCATGTACAATGTGATTCTAGTGGGAAATAGTGAAAACTATAGGCAATGTCTAAACTTCCTTTTATTCCGGAATTCCAATACAAAGTGAGAAATATTTAAACCTAACTCCCAACTTATTAATTACATGCCAAACCACCAAGTCCTATCAAATGTATCTTCAATCAGTTTCCTAGAACAAACGACACAATGGCATATGATCAAAACATATAACCAAATCAGTTAAAATTTGTACCCAAAACTACCTCAATTGTCCAAAAAAAAGCAAAATTTTGTTTCCAATCCATATCATAAAGTAGTGTCCTATAGCTTAAAGATGAAATTCTTGCATATCCTGCATAATGCATAAGAACAACAACGTAGAATTAATTCAAAATTGAGAGGCATAACTCATAACAGCAGGCCTTTATTGCTAGGTTCAAATTAACAAGTAACATCAGAAACACTTGTGCTGGAATACAGGTTAAATTTCGATCAAGTTAAAAAGAATATCATAACTCAAATTAGGGCTAACATCGCAAACAACCAAATGCATTATCTCATCATAAAATTGCGATGCTCTTTGAGCGTCGCACGGTAACTTTTATAGACCACTGACGCCGTGTGTGCGATCGTCTCTTGCCTGATTGTCTCATCGTCACCGTCGTGAAAGTTCCGTCGACGGCCTGGGACGACGGTATAGCTAACCGCTTCCCATTCATAACATGATAAATTATTTATTTACTCTTAACTAGTTTTTTCTCTCGCGCTCCGCGGTGGAGGCCCCAGACCCTGCTCTCCAGCGGGATATACTGGGTATGTTTGTTTGTTTGTTTGTTTGCTCCGCGGTGGAGGCCGGTAAATTTTCTTAGACGCAACAGCTTTAGTCGTCAACTGTCTGGCTCATTAGAATCCATAAAATTGAAGTTTGTTACGAAGCTTAAAAATACTAAACTTTAGTGGTGGAATTTGAAAAGATAAAACATCATTATAAATAGTTTAGTAGTTAAACACTAAAATCCTAAACTTTTGCAGTTTAGTTGCTAAAAGAAAAAAAAATTAGGGTCCAAACTCTAAGATCCAATACTTTGGTGACTAAAGTCGTGCGCTACATGACGGGAATCAGGTCATTTGTCCCACACATAATGTTGCGTTACTTTGTTCGGCATTTGTCCAATTCGTCGGAAACCTTAAAATCAAACTTTAGTACATAACATAACATAACATAACATACCCAGTAAGTCCCACTCAAGAGCAGGGTCTGGGAGGGATAGGTGGCGGCGAGTCTTTCCTCTATCTAGTGAGATAGAGAGACTGCTTCCGAAGAGACCCCCGACTCGGTAACGAAAACCAATAAACTTCAAAGATACTAAACTTTAGTGGTCAAACTTGAAAAAAAATAAACTTCAACACAAATAGTTTAGTGGTCAAACTCTAAGATCCTAAACTTTAGTGGTCAAAGTAAAAAACAAAATCGGTGGCCATTTTCTGAAAACTTAAGCTTTAGTGGCCAAATTCAGAAAACAAATCGACGGCCAAAATATAAAATACTTACTCTAGTGGCCGAACTTGATAAAATAAAGTTTCATTATAAATAGTGTAGTAGCCGTACTTTAAAATTCTAAACTTTAATAGACAAAATCAAATAACAAAAGTTAATGTTAAAAATGAAAGAAACTATAACTAATGTGAAAAAAATTTAAGAAGTCAAAAGGACTATTCATTTTCATCTTCGTTAACGATAGAGTAATTATTTTTTCTTTTTCTTACACTCATAATAAAACATATTGTAGGAATTTAATAGTATGTTCTTAAATTTAAATTCATTTTCCCTAAAAATATAAAAATGTGTAATGGGATGTAGGAGTAAAAATAAAATTTATGTCTTTTCTATAATTTAATAATAGGGATGGCAATGTCATATGAACGCTCCAAACGAGGCACGCTTTGTACTCGGTTCATGGTGTGGAATAACAGTTAGAACCTCATCCTTTTTTATGAATTAGATCTGCGAGTTGGCTTGTTGAAGGTCTATTAACAAGTACAGCAAACTCATTTTTTGTTTAATATTTGATTACAAACCTAGTATACGGAATTGTGTTCATTTAAAATCAAACTGACTTAGGGGCTGTTTGGTTAGATCTGAATCATTAAGTGCTGAATGGTTAAGAGGTGTGAATGGTTAAGAGGCTCTGAACCAGTAAGTGCTGAACCAAAATGTGCTGTTTGGTTGAATTTCTGAATGACTGTACAAAATGACAATTTTACCCCTCTGAATTATTTTGGGCTGAATAAAATGAATAAAATGTATCTGTTTGGTTGGATGTCTGAATAACTGTACGTGAATGATCAATAGGTTAACAAAATACAACATATTAAAATTCAAACTTGTAACATCTCGTATTTTACGTTAAATAAAAATTTAAGGCGTTTAAACTTATGAACCATTGTGGTCATATACGAAACTTATAGGTGGCTCATACATATTACGTTGATTTGTCTTTTAATCCTTTAAAAGATTATAATGAGTATAATTATATAATAAATAATAATAATAATAATAATAATAATAATAATAATAATAATGATAATAATAATAATAATAATAATAATAATAATAATAATAATAATATAATAATAATAATAACAATAATAATGATAATAATAATAACAATAATAATGATAATAATAATAACAATAATAATGATAATAATAATAACATCCAGGGGCTGTTTTGTAATTGTCGAAACCTGAAAACCAAGTTTATGACATGAAATAATAACTTTCAAACCACAGGGACCATTTGTGTAAATGTTTTTTAAAACACCCAAACCGCCCCTTCCCTCCCGTCGGATTTTCTTCTCCGGCAACCTTCGCCGGCGAACCCCACATCAGCCAAAAACAGTTGGTTTTAAACAAATTAAACGCTCCCGACATATTCACGTGGGAGTTTCGAACGCATGCATCAAAAACAATTCAAAAATTGAAACCGGCAGTGCGATCTGAAATCGCCCCACGCCTGCGACTACTTTGCAGAGCCATCGATCGCACTAACGATTATAATAAGTCAATTGAATACGCACACACAATCGCTTAATCATTTATAACCTCCCATCGAGTTTAAATTGATCTGAAACAATTGAAAACACTCCATTCGAATAACTCCACTGCCGCGGACCTGCAACTCAATCCAACCCATATTACGAGCATCCTTAATCAAGTTTGATTGCGGCCTTTCATTCCCCATCACCATAAGAAGCTGCACACAGGATTAATTGGATTTTCATTGCTTATTTCGTCTCCTTCGATCGACTCCCCTGCCGCGACTGTTCTTCGTGGCGTTCACCCTCGATTCGAACTCGATCAGGTAAATTAAATACATGAACCTGCTCGATTAAGCATGGGAAACAAAAGCCCCATGGTTAATTTGGTTGTAATCATCGACTAAAGGCTCGATTGATTCGTTTTCATATTAGGGTTCATGGGTTTCGGGGGATTTAAGGGATTAGACTTTAAAACAATTAAAAACCGAGACCTAATGCGGCCACGGCCCTTGGTTCACTGGTTACACACCTTGCATCTCACAGTGGAGGTCCCGGGTTCGAACCCGGCAACCCCCATTCTTTTTTTAAAAGGCCTTTTTGGCCCTTAAAAATTGTATAAAAATTCTAAAAAATTATTGAAACCAGTTTTATAAACTTTAAATATTTTTCTATACATCAAACCAATTTCTGCAAATTTATTTCTTAAAATATATTAATATTTGATTTTATTTTATTAAAACAAATAATAAAACTAGCTAATAACTTATAAAATAGACTTTAAAATTTGTTTATCTTAACAAAACATTACAATTGGAGTATTTTCATGTTTTAGTTATTAATTATTATTGTTTCAAATAATAAATAATTATTTGTCTTAAATAATAAATAATAAAAGTTTATAGAAATTATATATTTTATAATTTCATAAATCATTTTAAAATATTATTCTCTTATAAAATATACTAAAGGTTAGATTAATAATTCGTTATTAATCAAAACATTATTCCAATTAATCTTAAATAATTAAAAAAAGTTTTATATATATTAAACCTTATCAACTTTCATACTTAAAATTTATACTTAAACACACATATAAAATTCTTCTAATGGATCGAAACGCGAATAATTACTTTATAAATTTAATTACTCGACAAAACCTCACAATTCCAATTGAAACCCTAGTTCACGTTAAAACATTAAAGCTTATTATTAAGACTTTAACCTTGTGAATATATATTTACATATTTAGGTGCCTTGTAACGATTCACGTTGGAACGACGCCTACTATTATTCTTATTAGTCGTCATTATATACTTATTTGACAAGTGAGTTTTCCTGCCCCCTTTTACTTTATTTCACACCATTTTGGGGCGAAACATGATACTTATATATTACACACTTATAAACGTTTGAGACTTGTAAAGCACTTGCAATTCATCTTTATATCTTGTCATGGTTATTTGTATGTTGTAAGTGATTATATGAGATACATAGTTTGTTACAATCATTAACTATTGCTAGCCTGGCGACGTCTTAGATCTTTGGGCCTGACAAGCCTATTTGGTGCTAAAGTCGATGATTGCCGACTCCTAGGAGCCGTATGCTTGTGCACTAGGGAACCAAATACACTTAGCCAATCTTATATACTTGTAATCAAGTCGAGGTTTGATTGTAAAGATATGTGTTCTATAACCTTACTAGCTTATAACCTATGACATGAATTGCTACTTGTAATCTTTTCGTATTATTTATGAAAACCTTGGAAACTCACCAACTATTTTTAGTTGACCTTTTATTTTTATCATGTTTCAGGTAACCCCCGAGTTTAGAGTGATCTTTTGAAGCTTGCAATAAAACTAGGATGTGGACCTAGTTAAATAAATGAAATGTTAAGTTATGTTTGATATTTGCTTGAATGTATTTCATGATTGAGACTTATGTTTGTAATCACTTTTGAAACTATTAATTTGAATATTTACACTTAAACATAGCGTTATGTGGCTGTGAACAATCGTAACTCTCACGCCTCGACGATTCCGCCGTCTAGGTTGGGGTGTGACAGATTGGTATCAGAGCCCATAACTATAGGGATTTAGGTTATTAGAAATGGTGACCTAGACTATAGTTGCATGAACCTCATAGAAAGATCTTTATACTTTTGTGCTCACATATTGTTTGAAATGCTACATAATGCTATGCCTTTTATGCAACTTGATGCCTTAGCATAGGATTGCCTTATGTATGCTTAAAACTTAGACTCCCTAAACTTAACTTCGACTCTTTGACTCTCCTCGATAAATGAACTTCCTAAACTTATTCTCAACGACACGTGGAAATCGTATACTTATGCTTATGACTTGGATCTTTAGACGTTATGTCTAATCTATATAAATCTCATCAAGGTTTTGATTTCATGAACCTAAGAAATATTGTATGACACATAGACACCTGTATTCTGGATTTCCTGGCAAAAAGCCCTCGGGCTAAGGCAAGCGTATTCGTATAAATCTCATTGAGGGAACCGTTACGCTACCTGGGGATTTCTGGGATGAGTGATAAACTATGGTCAAAATACACAAATCTCTAAGGCAAATGAGTCAATTTACCTTGACGTGTCAACGATTCCAAATGGTAATGCGTTACCAAATGGAACCATCCTTTTGTATCTTAAAAATCCTTGAATCCTTGAACTAGTTTATCATCAAAGTTTAAATACTTTCTCATTCTTAACCTAAATAATATTCCTGTTAATATTAAACCCATCCTACATTTCAACTCTTACGTTTAAACGCTGAACGTGTAACGCGTAACAGTATTGAACTCGGCATTTCATGTAACTATTTCTATACCTTGACCAACGTGAACATGAATTTCAATATACCCAAAGATATTGAGAATCTAAACCGTATGTCTTTAAAACTTTAAACCGTTACCTATGGTTCTCAAGTCTTCTTAAGGATGTGTCCCATAACTAAGAACATGCAACGCTGTAGACGAAATTCCTACATCTCGGGATACTTTGTCTAGGCAAAGTGTGAATGGTGATCTAATTCGATCAATGAATCCGTTACTTGACTCAAAACTCTTGTTATAATTGATCGCTTATAAGTACGCGTGTCATCAATAAGGTTATGGTTGACCTCATATCTTGAGAAGTCCATATATTCCTTTCGATTGTGAATCGAATGTTCACATCTCATTGTGATGTCAAATCATTTTATCCTTGATTTCGTCTTCCTGATTTTAATTATCCAAGATTTGAACACCATCATAACAAATCCTGTTACCTCGAACTGTGACCCAGAATTTTGTAAGTATGATTTTCCTTTTGGTTTCATTGATGTAACTTGAAATTTCCTGAACTTCTAATTAATATTATTTTCCTTTCATCGTTAAGTCAAACCTCATACCGCTTGCACCGTGGGAAATGCGAGGGTTTGCAAGTCAATCTATGACTAAGAACACTCGTTTCACCTAAATGATTCTATCTCATCAAAACAGGGGTGATTCCCTTACTTTGATGAATCTCTATTCATTTCGATAAATGGTTTCTAATTTTGTGTTTTATGATATTTCATCCTCTGGATTAGGGTGATTTCCTTATCTTGAGGATTGACTTCAATTATTCTTATTGAAACTTACACTTCACAAATGACAAGATCTCACCAAAATAGGATTGAAACCCGTACTTTGGTGACAAATGTCAATCTTCGATTATTTTCTTGTTATTATGAAGTTCAATCATCAATATAGGCGTGAATTCCATACCTTGATGATAATTTCATTTTTATGGATTGTATTTTCTCAAAGGAAATGACCTCGTCAAAGTAGGAGTGAATTCTGGATTTTGATGAAGATGTTCATTTTGTTATATTTGTTTTTGTAAAACGTCATCGTTAAGATAGGAGTGAATTCCCTTACCTTAATGGTGAGTACCTCGTCTTATTTCTGTAGATCCTCAACAATGAGTTGGGATCGAACTTTTTGATTGGTAAGTTAATGGTCATATCTTGGGAATACACCATCAAGTTAGGAGTGAAAACCACACCTTGATGACTATTCTTATTTCTTGATCTTCAACTTATCATGGTTGTAATCAAGTGACGAGAAGCATGTAGTAACTTAACGGGTGAAACAATGTTAGTGTTTTGACCTATTAAGCCAAAGCATGATCTCTGAACTTAAAAGAAGACCCGATCGTTTTATGTTGATTTTGATTCCAAGCTTGACGCAAGTAAATTCTTAAATCGATTTCTTTCCGTTATTCTCATGTTTTGATTTGATCTAGCTATATGGAACCATTTATTCCCTACTTATCAACTTTCATTTTGAGTTATCATTAAAACCTGATTGCGTAATGATAGCTTCCTAAACAACCTTCCTGCCAAATAAAGACATTACTAATTTGTGTTCATGGCTTCCTAGCCACACGAATGTTTCTCAGCTGTGATTATGAGTTTGATGAACCGCGTGTGCAAGCCGTACTTGGGAAGCTACTTATGTTTCTCTTTATCAGTTATATCCTGAATTATTTAAATTTTAATCCAATCGCGAACGTTATCTTCGTTGATCAATGCAATTCTTATTATTGTGTCATTCTTGGACCATCTTTGAACTCCTTATAACAACCTCTAGTAATCTTTCTGAATGTCTTTCCCTTAAAACCACGTTTATTCTGGAAACCCATTACAACGATTTTCCTCATACTAAAGTTAATCTTTAAAACACGATACTTGTATCAACGTTACACTAATAACACTTCGAACCCTCATTGACATGAGTGAACAAGAAACGATCACCTAGAAACCCGTTAAAGTTACTTGCTTAAGAAGCTCTTATGAATTCCATCCAAAAACATTCGAAACTTATTTCTCATGTTCGTTAAGCGAGTCCCGTATCGATCTAATGTATGGTGTTTCACACATGACAAAACTTTTTAACCGTATTGAACCGTTTGGAATACAAACATTTACCAATTAAAATTTTAAAGGAATGACTTGCACACTTTGTCAAGGAACATATAAGATTATGAACGGTGAAGCTTAACAAACTTAGAATCATAGTCAAACTTATTGAATTTAAATATTCCTAAGAGTGCACTCGTAAACACGAAATGACATCTAAGTCTCCTCATAACCTTAAAATTTATTTCTCATGATTAAATTTCGGGACGAAATTTCTTAAAGTAGGGGAGACTGTAACATCTCGTATTTTACGTTAAATAAAAATTTAAGGCGTTTAAACTTATGAACCATTGTGGTCATATACGAAACTTATAGGTGGCTCATACATATTACGTTGATTTGTCTTTTAATCCTTTAAAAGATTATAATGAGTATAATATATAATAAATAATAATAATAATAATAATAATAATAATAATAATAATGATAATAATAATAATAATAATAATAATAATAATAATAATAATAATAATAATAACAATAATAATGATAATAATAATAACAATAATAATGATAATAATAATAACAATAATAATGATAATAATAATAACATCCAGGGGCTGTTTTGTAATTGTCGAAACCTGAAAACCAAGTTTATGACATGAAATAATAACTTTCAAACCACAGGGACCATTTGTGTAAATGTTTTTTTAAAACACCCAAACCGCCCCTTCCCTCCCGTCGGATTTTCTTCTCCGGCAACCTTCGCCGGCGAACCCCACATCAGCCAAAAACAGTTGGTTTTAAACAAATTAAACGCACCCGACATATTCACGTGGGAGTTTCGAACGCATGCATCAAAAACAATTCAAAAATTGAAACCGGCAGTGCGATCTGAAATCGCCCCACGCCTGCGACTACTTTGCAGAGCCATCGATCGCACTAACGATTATAATAAGTCAATTGAATACGCACACACAATCGCTTAATCATTTATAACCTCCCATCGAGTTTAAATTGATCTGAAACAATTGAAAACACTCCATTCGAATAACTCCACTGCCGCGGACCTGCAACTCAATCCAACCCATATTACGAGCATCCTTAATCAAGTTTGATTGCGGCCTTTCATTCCCCATCACCATAAGAAGCTGCACACAGGATTAATTGGATTTTCATTGCTTATTTCGTCTCCTTCGATCGACTCCCCTGCCGCGACTGTTCTTCGTGGCGTTCACCCTCGATTCGAACTCGATCAGGTAAATTAAATACATGAACCTGCTCGATTAAGCATGGGAAACAAAAGCCCCATGGTTAATTTGGTTGTAATCATCGACTAAAGGCTCGATTGATTCGTTTCATATTAGGGTTCATGGGTTTCGGGGGATTTAAGGGATTAGACTTTAAAACAATTAAAAACCGAGACCTAATGCGGCCACGGCCCTTGGTTCACTGGTTACACACCTTGCATCTCACAGTGGAGGTCCCGGGTTCGAACCCGGCAACCCCCATTCTTTTTTTAAAAGGCCTTTTTGGCCCTTAAAAATTGTATAAAAATTCTAAAAAATTATTGAAACCAGTTTTATAAACTTTAAATATTTTTCTATACATCAAACCAATTTCTGCAAATTTATTTCTTAAAATATATTAATATTTGATTTTATTTTATTAAAACAAATAATAAAACTAGCTAATAACTTATAAAATAGACTTTAAAATTTGTTTATCTTAACAAAACATTACAATTGGAGTATTTTCATGTTTTAGTTATTAATTATTATTGTTTCAAATAATAATAATTATTTGTCTTAAATAATAAATAATAAAAGTTTATAGAAATTATATATTTATAATTTCATAAATCATTTTAAAATATTATTCTCTTATAAAATATACTAAAGGTTAGATTAATAATTCGTTATTAATCAAAACATTATTCCAATTAATCTTAAATAATTAAAAAAAGTTTTATATATATTAAACCTTATCAACTTTCATACTTAAAATTTATACTTAAACACACATATAAAATTCTTCTAATGGATCGAAACGCGAATAATTACTTTATAAATTTAATTACTCGACAAAACCTCACAATTCCAATTGAAACCCTAGTTCACGTTAAAACATTAAAGCTTATTATTAAGACTTTAACCTTGTGAATATATATTTATATATTTAGGTGCCTTGTAACGATTCACGTTGGAACGACGCCTACTATTATTCTATTAGTCGTCATTATATACTTATTTGACAAGTGAGTTTTCCTTGCCCACTTTTACTTTATTTCACACCATTTTGGGGCGAAACATGATACTTATATATTACACACTTATAAACGTTTGAGACTTGTGAAGCACTTGCAATTCATCTTTATATCTTGTCATGGTTATTTGTATGTTGTAAGTGATTATATGAGATACATAGTTTGTTACAATCATTAACTATTGCTAGCCTGGCGACGTCTTAGATCTTTGGGCCTGACAAACCTATTTGGTGCTAAAGTCGATGTATTGCCGACTCCTAGGAGCCGTATGCTTGTGCACTAGGGAACCAAATACACTTAGCCAATCTTATATACTTGTAATCAAGTCGAGGTTTGATTGTGAAGATATGTGTTCTATAACCTTACTAGCTTATAACCTATGACATGAATTGCTACTTGTAATCTTTTCGTATTATGTATGAAAACCTTGGAAACTCACCAACTATTTTTAGTTGACCTTTTTTTTATCATGTTTCAGGTAACCCCCGAGTTTAGAGTGATCTTTTGAAGCTTGCAATAAAACTAGGATGTGGACCTAGTTAAATAAATGAAATGTTAAGTTATGTTTGATATTTGCTTGAATGTATTTCATGATTGAGACTTATGTTTGTAATCACTTTTGAAACTATTAATTTGAATATTTACACTTAAACATAGCGTTATGTGGCTGTGAACAATCGTAACTCTCACGCCTCGACGATTCCGCCGTCTAGGTTGGGGTGTGACAAAACTCAAAATATTTCAAGTACAACATACTAATATCCAATTACAAAGTAATTCAATATTAATCAATTGAAACTAATTGACTAGCTATCTCAGAAGATTTAATGAGAACTAGTATATCAGAAGATTTAATGAGAATGCGTGCAGTGCTCACCCTCCTAAAATTGCTCGTATCATGCAGGCCCTCGTATGCCATCCGCTCTCGCGCACCAGCCTCAGAACTCTCATGTGCAGAACCATCTGCAAACAGCCATCTGCCACTTTCAACCTTTTTTTAATGGCAAATATGATGTTATTGATCAATGTCAGAGTTGTATATTATTTGTATCTAACATCTATATAAGTTCATTTATTTAGATGTTTACAACTTTAAACTTGGCTAAAATCATATACAAATTCTGTTATCCAAATACCTATAGTAAACTATGGCTAAAGTTGTAAACATATATAATTACTTCTGTTGCAGTGCTGATAATTAGTTGATATTTACCACTCTAGAGCCTGGTATTCTTGATCCTTACATAATAGGCAACTCAAAATGAAATCACAATAGTTTCTTTTGCCAAGAAACGACTGTCCATCCTCCAGGCTCACTAAAGAAATCTTGACCTATGGTTTTTTCGCATTGATGAGATTGAGATTGAGCATTTTAAGACCATAGAAATGGAAGTCTAACACGTTCACACACCCACAAGTCAGAAATGTTAAAGCATCAGTGACCCAACGACTTCAATTTAAAGATGACGCACATTCCATACCTTATCACTAAGCACAAGATCTATGCATCATCTACCATTTTCTTCTAAATTTCGTTTATTGTAACAAGCCAAGAACTTTCTTGAACAAACAAAGTCGCAATTTGACGTGTAAAACTATTCTACAAATGTAATTATAGCACAAAGACCAGTAAACCAAGAGTTGAAAATAATACCTAACACCAGCATCACCAACAATCCCGATGGCCATTCCAGCCGAAAGACCAGCAAGACCACAAGCCAAACCAGAGGAAAGGTGTGCATATCCATCAAACAGATAATACGATTTCGCCTTAGGGTTAATCCCAGTAATGATAATAACAGCAATAATCAAACCATAAATACCAAGCACACCAGCCATAACAACCGGAACAATAGACTTCATCAGCAGCTCAGGCCTCATCACTCCCATCGAAGCCACACCTACACCACTCTTAGCAGTCCCATACGCAGTCCCCATACCTACACACACAATCAATCCAAACACACAAACCGAAAGCATTCTTACCGAGATGAAACTTATGGCCACAGTGAAGCTTCGCGATGGATCTCTCGCCATCATCGATCACTAAATCGAGACAGATCGAGCAAGATACCGACGATGAACAACCTAACGCCGGCGACGGTGAGTAATCGGTGGTCGGAGGTGGTCGGAGGTCGAAGGAAATCGAAGGTGGTCGGGAGGTGGTCGGAGGTGAATCGGAGGTGAATCGGGAGGTGAATCGGGCGGGGATCGGGCGGGGATGGAACAGGCTGTGGTCGAAGGTGGTCGGAGGTCGAAGGAAATCGAAGGTCGCTGGTGAATCGAAGGTGAATCGGGCGGGGATGGCGCCGGTGCTGGGGTGAGGGAGGGAGATGACGGGAGGAAGATGAAGATTGAAGACGAGGGTTTGTGAGTTGCGAGGGTATTTGGGTCTAGAGGTTCATTCAGCGTTATTTCAATGCTGAACCATTCAGCACTGAATGATTCAATTAAGAGGGTGATTTTTCTCGAAACAAACACTCAAGGCTCTTAACGGTTAAGAGGTAGCCTCTTAATGGAACCATTAAGAGGCTACCAAACAGCCCCTTACAAATTCAGTTTTACTTTTGATTCTGAGCTTAACCGAATGAGTTTGTTCTGTTTTCGGTTTCAAGCAATTAAATTCAGGTTAATCAGAAGAAACCTAGTTCATATGTATCGGACTATTACTATTCCTATTTATACAAGCCATTAAACATTAACACGTTACAATATTACATCTTAAATCAGTTTGGATTCTTTAACCCTAAGTTAATAAGTCGTTACCACAAGTAAAGCATTCTCGTTTGACAGACTTCGAACGAGTCCGTCTTCATGACAGACAATATGTCAAGTGATCCATATTCACGCCATCAAACACATAATCCGTTTAGCACCGGTGGTGATTCGATTAAGGATTCTTTGACTACTTGAATTGTTGAAGTTCAAGTGAGGTTATCAATGCTGAAAAACGTAATAAGGAGCTTGAAATTTTGAACATGGTTTTTTGTTTTATTTTTTTTTAATTATTTGTTTAATATACCATATCTAAAAGTTTAATGCATATTAATTTACTACCTTGAGAAAGTATCAATTGAATAACGAGTTGGAAGAGTTGCTTATGATAACCTATGTGTGACTTTATCTAAATTTATTAAATATCGAGAAACATGTCAAATATATGACACATGAAAAGAATGTGCACTTCCAAAAAACTAACACTGTTATCCCTCTATTCCGGATCATGACAGAAGGAAAAAGTATCTCAAAAGTAACAATTAATCAGTCTCCATACGTCCCAAAATCTATAAACCACTTGTAAAAAAGAAAATAAAAATAAAAAAGAAAAAGAAAATTAAAAAAGAAAAATGAAAAGATTCAACAGGCATCTAAATAAGAAGACTTTCACAAATACAAGAAAACACATGGAAAAACAAAAGAAATGTACACTTCTAAGAATACATAGAACGTCATTATTCTAGCATGTTTCTGCCCATTCTAAAAGAGTTAAAAAAAGATGATGACAGGTCGAAAAGGCGAGAAAAGGGCGGCTCACTTGCCGCCTAAAGTAGGGAAGTGACTCGGGTCTTCAATTTTTGGGGCTTCAGGTGCATAGCTTGACGATGAACCACCTTGGTTGTACCGACCACCACCACCTCCACCTCTTGAACCACCACGCCCACGCCCACGGCCACCTGAGGTGTAGTTCCTTTCACCAGCAGCCGGTTTCAAAAACTCATTGATACTTAGAGACTGCAAAAAAATTAAGTTAATTAACATGCGGGCAAGAAGTGATAATCTTGACCATTTACTTCTGAATGGCTCAAAATGTGTGACGGCCAAAGAAGATTATATTACTGTTGTAATAATATTGTTTTAGTCGTGTTAACTATTTAACATGTTGATACCTTCTTAGCTCTCTCTTCTTTATCAGCAATTTCTTTGCGCTTATCCTTGTCAGTCCCCTATCAAAATGAATGCAAAGGAATGGTTAAAAAAACATAACAGTTGCATAATGTAGTTTTAAAAAATTCAGAAAATTTTCTTTAATATATAAATTTGTCACCAATTTAACGAAGATGTCGTCACTGCTCTTCTTGTTGGACAGCTGTTGCATGGATGCAAGCTCTTTGTCAACTTCCACTTTTCTTTCTTCAGTCTTTAGTGCTTCTAGAGCTTTCCTCTTTTCCTCAAGAACCTTCTGATATTCTTCAAGAGTCATTTCCTGAATTAAAAGAAGACGTAAGCAACATGCGGAAATTAATTAAGAAATGATTGATTTGAGTTGCATATTATCTCTTAAGTGATTAAATGGATAAAATTAATGAGGTTAGATCAACCTTGTGAAGTGTGTTTCCCAAAAGAAGCAGATAATCAATTTAGTAGTAGGTTGTTTGTTATCATAACTAATACCTTATCCTCAGGCTCCTTCTCCTCAGATTCATTTGCAACATTCTCCTTTTTCTCCTCCTTTGGCTCTTCCTCGGTCAAAGGCGTATCAGAAACTGCAGTTTTCTCCCCTTCATTCACCACTTCCTCAGTCTCCCTGTGAAGAAAAGAGTAAATTTTACGAACTCAGAAATAAATATATTAGAGGTGACAAATTTGGCTCGCTTTGTGTCATCTAATATCTCCAACAGGTCAAATGAGTAATAAAAAAAATAGTCGCCCAAGTTGCCAAAATATAGATTTTGCGCCACATGTAAGAACATTAATTATGTATGAGAACATAAACAAAAAGTGCTTCCATATCAACCCAACCATACATGTTCCAACAAGTATTGAAATATTTGCTCTGAACCAAAACCATTTTAACTTATTACCAAACCCACTGATTTTGCCAACTCTAACTCTAAAACTATATGCAGGGTAGAAAAGAATACTGAGTAATTTCATCAGCATGACTTCCCCAGTTCCCACGACCTGCTCCCTCGCGTTTGAATTCGTTCCTATACATGAGCATTGAGGCGATAAGTAATCAACAGAAGCCATGAAACAGATGAGCAACAGTTTTAACCCATTACCCTAATAATGAAACTAAATTACAAACATGCTAAAAACCAAAAAGAAAGAGATATTTACTTACCCACGGCCTGTGCCGCTTCGGCGTTCATAAGGGCGGCGTGGACGATCACCATCCTCCACATCTCCATTAGTGAATCCGCCACGGCGACCACCACGACTACCACGAGGACCACCATAACCACCACCACCACCACCACCACCATGTCTCTCATAAGCTCTCCCACCATCAGACTCCTCAACAGTACCTCGATCTACAGAGAACCCTCGGTTACCAAATGAATTCTCATTGCTGCCCGAGTCTCTATTAAACCCACCACCACCACGACCCCGCCCATATCCACGGCCACCCCCACGGCCTCCACGAGCAGCTTCATTTCTAGCCTCCTTCACTGCTCATAATAAGCATTTCGTATGAAAAACAAGATATATACCACATGATGAAAAAATAAAAATCAAGATTGCATATAAAGCAAACTGATTTTAACCAATTAAATAGGATGTTAATGAAGTTTTTTGTTCATAGTAGCTAAATACGCTTGGGAGAATGAAAATCAACCATCTTTATTCAGAAGCTAAAGAAGCAGACTGAATGAATTAAGGTCAGCAACTCGTACTCTGTTTAATCTGACATTACTTGAGAACCCTCAAGAATTTTCTCATTGTCTGAAATCTTCAAATTTTTATTCATTTTCACTGCTATATTCAACCATTATGAATTTAAAACTTAGCATCTCTATGACGGTCATTATGTACAGATCTTTCTACAGCCAATATCAAATATCACTCCAAGCAACATAACAAGATAAAAACATGATCTTTTGACTTTTGCTCAAACATATAGAAGATAAGCATCTATCTTTTGTAACATATAAACATACTTATGCTCATCCTGAATACAATCAATCGCACATTAATTCTTCTTGGTACACACTTATAACAAAAACATATTAATTTATATTAAATCAAAGGTGCTAGAAAAAGCACGAATTATTCAATTCCAATGCGAATTAATCACAACTTCCAATACACAAACAGAAGCAAAACAGATTATAAGCATACATATAATAACAACATCAACAAGTATGAATAAACGATCTTGACTTACCGGCTTGAGCCGGAGGAAGCGGCTTGGACGGAAGCTTAGCCGGCTGCGCCACCGACTTACCCGCAGGAGGAGCCGTTGGCGCTTTCTTCATCGGCGCAGAAACGATCTTCTGCGCGAGCTGTGAAGGGTCATCGTTATCGTCATCCCCAAGCAAATCGAAAGGGTTTGCGGTGGCCATTTTTGCTGGTTCTTGTGTAAGTTGGTGTGCTGCAACAGCTAAGTTAAATACAGTTGGAATTCGACATATCGAATTGAGATTGATAAGAACCCTAAATTGATTTGAGATTGAAGTGAAGAGATAAAGGGGTTTGGTGAAACCCTAGCCGCAATGCAGTGGGAGTATTGAAGAAAATGGTATGAACTTTATCTCAATATCTCAATTTATTTCTGGCAGGGAGCTGGTGTGGGCTAATCGGCATCATGGGGATATGTTACACTTTAGTACCTGTGCTTTTAGGTGTTTATGTTTACCCCTTTGTTGTTTTTATTACACTTTGCTACTTTTGCTTTTAGTTGTTCTTTTTTTGAAACGGCTAATTGGATCATTTACGGGTCATTGGTCCGCACGATCATCTCCACTACTGAAGTACGAAATTCGAAACCATCATCAGGAGAATTCTCGCATTGTCTGTTATTAATATGGGATTCCTGCTACAAGAATTTAGTGAATGTTTTAGCAGGTTATGAATAACATTATTCATATTGTTATATATACACATCGAATGAGGTTAATTTAAGGATAATTGCCATTGACTAAAGTAAGCGTAAATTTGAGGAATATTGAATTTTTAACATGTGTTTATATTTATCTAATGTTTTAATCTGTAGATTATACATTTCGTAAAGAAAAAGAAATTATTGATGGCATATAAATTGTATATAAGTTTTGTGTTACCAATCGGTATAAAATGTTAAATATATTAGTGTGTTATAATACATTGGTTTATTCAGTAATAGTAATTATGCAGGATACAAGTAGTTGGATATTAAATATATAGAAGTAAAATGAGTTATATTAAGACTAATGTTTGGATTATTATTTTGTTTAAGTTAATTATATAGTACACACAACAACACAAGTCAAGCATGCTAACTACCATTCTTGTGATTTTTTAAATATATTTTATAAAGTTTATAACAGTTGGACCCGTTACTTTACAAACATTATCAGAAAATTGCATACAAACCCACTAAATCACAACTTTTGTGTTGGATTGTAGTCTTGTAGATATGAATTTGGTGCTTATCCACGACAAGCATCCCCGTCACCCCAAATGATGAGATTATTACAATTATAATAAAGGATGATGGTGACATTTAGTAGGCATTAAAATATCACAATCATAATACACCCTTTCAAGTCTTGCTCTTTTCATTATTTAGACATTTTTAGTTAATATTGCAAACCATTTTTATGCGAACTTAATGTTGTGAACAATCTATTTCAACAATTTATACTTTAGGTCGAGTGTCTTTTCACATAACCCATTGGCTTTTTAACATGTTCTTTAGAAGATAATATATCTTAACTATTATATAATAGATATTGGGTGGGCAAAACAGTAATTTCAACGCCCCTGTAAGACGCGCCTCTTGCCCTCCTCCTAACCCCCTCCGCCGGTCGGATGTCTCAGTCGCTGGATGAGCTCCTCGCCTACCACAACCGTTACCGGTGTCTGTCCGCACCCCAAATTCAATGCCCTGCCCCCTCGACTACTCTGTTGTGTTCTTGTGTTGTGTTCACATGTCATGGCATTCCCCACATCGCCTTCCCCCGCGATGCTCCTGACGACCACCGTTGCAATTCCGGTAGGTGTTTCATTTCCGGTATCTATTGGAAAAAGCAAAGAAGAAGAGAAAGAGAAAGCCAAGGTACCCGAAAGGGTTCGACCCTGCTAACCCCACCAGACCCAGAGAGATGGTTACCCAAAAGAGAGAGATCTAGCTACAGGCCCAATAGGAAAGACAAATAGGCTGCTCAGATTAGAGGTTCTCAGGGTGCGGTGGCTAAAGAAGCTTCTAATTCTAATACTGGAAACATGAAATCCAACCAAACGTCGAATGCTAAAGTCAGTGAAGCTGCAGTACAACAACCAAAGCCTTCTTCAAAGTCTTCCAGGAAGAAATCCAGAAAGTGAAGTACGCGTTAAAATTTTGTATTGTTATGACCAAAAGGGATTTTAATTTAAGCGATTTCAAGCTGTTGGGTGAAACCAAGTTCCTTGACAGGTACTTTCTCCTCCAATTCCTTCAATTTCTACCCATTGTACATTGGAATCTCCAACAATGGATCGCCGGAGCTCTTGCGCTTCATGCTGCAGGTTTAAACTTTTAGATTCTATAATTTTTGATCTTATTGTCTTCCTAAGTTCCTTAGGAATGCTTTGTAAAGTATGATGATCTGTTTACACATGTAAATCAATACAGCTTACATGCTTCAGGACCAAGATGCACATGCATTACAGGTGTTTGTTTACATGTCAATTTCATTTTCTGTAACTGTTAGCATTATAGCATCCATTCGCGCTTCGATCCTGTTCATTTTCATCCTCGAAGAGCTAATGATTACTTGAGTTCTATTGCAGATGGAACGCACTTTCATTGCTATCAAGCCTGATGGTGTTCAAAGAGGACTGGTAATTCAACCTCAAATTATACATATTTCCCTGATATATACCAAATTTGTCAGTGTATCATAGATTTCACCCCCTTTTGTTTTCTAGATTTCGGAGATTATAGAGCGCTTTGAACGCAAAGGGTTTAAACTCGTGGCTATTAAACTTGTGGTACCTTCAAAAACCTTTACCCAGAAACATTATCATGACCTCAAAGATAGACCATTTTTAATGGCTTATGCAACTTCCTGAGCTCTGCTCCTGTTCTTGCAATGGTAAGAATAAAACATCATTGTTTTATCATAACAAATGTGCAAACTTATTATATTTTCGTTCACTGGATTAGGTTTGGGAAGGAGAAGGTGTGATTACATATGGGCGTAAACTTATTGGAGCTACACAAAAATCAGAGCCGGGAACCATTAGAGGTGATTTGGCCATTGTTGTTGGAAGGTACTGCTTCTTTAGTAGTCAAGACACAAAATTATGCATTTTCATCACATGACTGTTTTCTTGAACTAAATATCATTGTGGTACTTGCTAAATGTCACATTTTGTACAGAAAAAAACTATGCACCAAGAATATCAAACACAAACCATACTTTCTGGTACTGAAACATGACATGTGATAGCAAACCCACATCTTAATTTTAGGAGTAATGGTACATACATGTAATTGTCATGTTAAACTTTTTCTTAAATCTTTCATCACCTTGATTTTAAAGATTTAAAGATGGGAAATCTTGGTAATTGTTGATTTAGTGGGGTTGAAAAGCCCCAACACTTTCATGGGTTCTAACATATACTACTTAAAGGTGGACTCTTTGATGAAACTTGTAGAACAAGATGATCAGGATCAAGTAATTTGATTTTTGGGGTGTGGTTCTTATCATTATGCTACTGTTCTATCAAGTTTATGTGTTATATTTGGGGAATTTGTGGTCCAATTTGTTGGGTTGTTGAAAATATGCATTTATATTAACGACTCTCTCCGTTTTCAATATGATGCTTCCTTTTGATTTTGTTGAATTCGGGTTCTTAAAAGGTAACTGCTTGTTTTGTGCTTTATAATTCAATCTTAATTGCTCAATTTACATTCATAGTGATTAAACCCCATACAATCTGTGTACGCATTTAATTCGTGGAATTGTTGATTGGGTTTGGTTTCATAGAAGCTTTAATTTTGTATTTGGTTTTGCTTCATAATATTTTAATTATTTTCATATGAGGAAATGCTTAATTTGTTCCACATGTGGTCTGGTTTTAGAAAATTATGATTTCTTTTGCCACTGTAAATAGTGTGCAGGGTAGAGGTTTTTAGATGCATACCTATTTTTCTATGGTTGTTATTTGGGTATGTTGTTGATGTATTGATTGTGAGTGTTTTTTCTTGATTTAGCCATGATCATATGGTATCATAGTTCTTGATCATGCCATGTTAGTTGATGACAAAGGAAATGCAAGTTCTATAATTTCTAATTGAATCTGAATAAGTAAAAAAATAGTTGAAGTGTATTTTTTCCGTTTTGCTACAGCTTGAAGGTTTGCTAACGAGTTGAAAAAGATATTGAAGACAACCCTGCAGTTTGTAACGGGTAACATACATTCACCAGGTTTCATGCTAATAATAATGGAATCTACTTTAGTTTGGGATGAATTAGTTAGTTTTATAGTTTTGCTACAGCTTGAAGGTTTGATAGACGAGTTGAAAAAGATATTGAAGACAACCCTGCGGTTTGTAACAGGTAACATACATCCACCAGGTTTCATGTTAATAAAAATGCAATCTACTTTAGTTTGGGATGAATTAGTTAGCTTTATGGTTCTAACAAGTATATACCTTTCTCTTCTCATGTTTGATAATTGATCCTTTGATTTTTGGCTGGCTGTCACTATTATTCTTTCTTCATTTCTCTCTACTAATTGTTCTCAACATATAAGGCTTTATACATAAGGAAATAAGCAATAGGCTTTAACCTATTAAGGTCTTTGGTCATTGCTTAGCTGCTTACAGGGGCTCTCACCATTTAGAGTATATTCTTATTCCATGAATTGCTGCAGTTTACTGTAACTCAACTCTTACATTGGAGTATTGCTACTAATAGTATTTCTTGTGTTTTTAGGAGTCAATTTAAGTGTGGTGAAAATTCTAACAAATTGTTAGAATTGATAAAACTAAAACAATCTCTTAGAAAAATTCAAAAAACTCAAAAACCTAAGAAATATCTTAAGGTTCTATGCATCTAAAGCTTAAAACTGGTAAACAGGTTCCCAAGATGCTAGAAAAAAGGAAGGTTTAAGCGGATGATCACTCTGTTGGTGTTGGTGTAGGGCATTGCTTCAATAACCAAAATAGGAAGAGAATAAGCTGGAATTTGTTGATTTGTTATAAAAATCATTTATTTTTTCTAGATTTTTATAGAAATTTAAACATATTATTTTATTTAATTTGTAGTTCTTATCATGTGTATTATCATTTAATCACATTCATCATGCATTTTGAATATTTTTGTTTGGATTTTATTATTTATTTTTTCATTTAAGCTTTTAAAAGATGCCTTCTCTGCAGCCCATATTCCATAGGTGTCCAGCTTTGGGATTATGGTTTGGCTATTTATGTGTTGGCTTCAACATTTCCTTTATCAAAGAAGCAGGTTTGTTTTGATTCAACAAAGTGTGATAAAGTGTCATATACTCACATTTCTGTAATAAAAGGCAGAACATATTTATCATGGTTATGTCTTATATGGTCTATGACAATACCAAAGGCAACTATTGAGGATGGTGGCTGAGCTACAATGCTTAATTGTTTATGGCTTACTTACTATCCTCCAGCTTAATGTAGTTGACCATATGATATTATACAACCTTTGCATCAAGGTTAGTTTTAGCTATTCACATCAATATTGTTATTTTATTCATAAGAGGCATTATGTCATTATGCATATATTTTAATGTATGCTTAAATGTATAAAATGGTATGCAGGTTTGTTTCTAGGCGTAACCGAACAACTCCTGCTATATGCCATGTGGCATGATGTGTTTTCGATTTAACATATTACTTATTTGAATTTTGATTACAAGAAAGGAGGATGGTCACCGGAAGAAGACATGTAATAAATTAAAAAAAGCTATTTATTTGGTTTGATTTAATTATGGGTATTGAATTGCAGAAAATAATGGTTACTTGGATAAATGAAGCCTCAAGTCTTCCATTTTAATCGAGTTGTACAAAACTTATGATAAATCATGAGCTCCCTACCGCATCATTACCTGAAGTCTACCATATTACAATTTTAAAATAATTTATAGATTTCCCTTTAAAAAATTGAATCACATCCTTATCTTTTCCCAAAAGACATATCCTTTGCGCACATGGAATAAAAATTACGTTATATGTTTACTAAAAACAATGTGACCGCCTCCCTATATACGAACTCATCATAATTTTCAACCATGCAACTAGCCCGCGCGCGTTGCTGCGCATGCATCATGTTAAATTAATCAAGGATACGTCGTAGTAATGAACGTGCCTTAAGACTTTTAAATGAGCATGATGTAGTTGCAGAGTCTAGAATTATGATGTGGTCGTACGTAGGTAAGCAATCACATTGTTTTTAGTAAACATAGAAGGTAATTTTTATTCTATTATTTTGAAACATGACCTAGTAACATGGTAGATTTTAGGTAATGATACGGTATGGTCATGTTTTGTCATAACTTTTGCATGTACAAGTCGCTGGTGTTTTGGGGTTATTTTCCTTTCAGTCGTGGTTGCTTTGTGGTCCTTCAAATGTTTTGGAGGTGAAATAGGCCTGACCATTTTTTCTCCTGCTTGCCTGAGAAGTGAAGGTGTAAATGTTTTATGTAATAATGATATATGAAGCATGGTAGCGACAATTTATATCGCGATGCGGCGATAGCGATAGTTACATCGCGGAACTCTTGCTTTTTTAGTTTATAAATTTGCTTGTTATAGATTGTATTATACTTCGATTATGTTCCTTCAATAAAGTCACCCACGCGATGCAACTTTTGTGATGATTTGCTCGATAAAGTAGTTGGCCAACATCACGCTCCTTCTCTGGTCGATTTACTTAACATTTATATATAAAGATGAGCATGTCACTAATGTATGTTTATAACCTAATTCAGTATTAAGTATTAGAAGAAAACAAAACATAGATAAATTTAATTATCAAAAAGTAAAAGAAAAAACAAGAACAAAAAATTTTCTACAAAAACAGGAAAAAAATCAAACATTTAAAAACCAAACACAACAAACAACCTTATCATTGGGCAATAGAATACTTTGTTTATTCACATGAGGTCACTATAATGTAACATAAACTTATTGCGATGAGGCGTTCAAAAGTTGTAGCAATGTTGGTGACGTCGTTTGGCATGTAAAGAGATGGCAATTCAAATTAAACTCTAAAATTATAACACCTTGACGATGTAATTATATTCTAATCTGTCATGCCAAAAGTTTAACATACTTCTATACAAACATTTTTCACATATTTATGTAACTAAACACATTAAAAGTGACTTATTTAAAATGCATGTGAACATTATGAACTGCAACCTAGCAGTTTGAAGAGCATATACAATAAGCACACCAAATCCACCCGTACTCCAAGAAAATTGTTCCAGCAATAGTATCCCTAAAACAAACAGTTAATTCAAAATTAATAGAATCAACAAATCCATAACTAAAATGAGGGAACATGTGATTTTTACAATATAATTTTCATAAATTCTTAATGATTTTACCTTAAAACTTAAGTAAACTTGGAACAAGGAGAGGAAGAAAAGACACAATTTATAATAATAAAAGAACAACCAAATTGATGACTTGAAATTAAAGAAACAAAACCCGGTGAAAGAGAATCTGATGAATCGGTCAACATCATGTGTGTATAATATCTACAATCAATACATTAAACAAAGTATTCTACTAACCAAAAGGAGAACAAAGAAGTGCTAGAGTGAATCAGTTTAGTAGTGTATTAGTAGTGTATAATATCTAATTATTTAGTATTGTATTTAGTAGTGTAAGCAAACAAGGCCGCGCTACACCGCAAAGTAAGAGCTACAAGGTCTTGTGATTTCAAAGGTGCGGCCATTATCACCGCTAATGATTCTACTAAGTTAACATAATTAATTAAAGAACCCCAATAAGCCAAAAAAAGCAACACTAAAGGCATGTATTTCCCTGTGTCAAGCTAATGAAGTATGATGATGCAACCGAGTTTATTATCAAATTAAATGGGTGTAAACTGTTATTTGAAATCGACGTGTTTTAACATCTTAAACAGGCTGGCGAGTTGAATCTATAATCAATATTTTTTGTTTTCTAATCTTTATTAGAGGTAAACAATCAACAATAACTGTATTACCTCATAACCCGTAAAACATAAACTTTGATGCTCCTAGAAATAGCAATTTAAGAGATCAACTTAATGTACAAACTTGGTAACAATACCAAAATAATATCACACCGTTATGTCCACACACATACACACAACATAAAAGCATTTCATCAAAGATTAGGAGAAAGTACTTTTCAGAGCATAAAACTTTGATTGTGTTTGTAGCCCCTATGATTGTAATCTGAAAACTTTTAATTTTGGTAGGGCTTCTAGCTTAATGTTTGCTTAGTATTAACATTTCTTATTACATGCTTCAAGTAATTGCCACTTCTGCAATGTTTATTCTCAAAACAATATCATGAGATTGACAAACATACTCCAAATGATTTTCTCTACAAGTTATGACTTCAACCCATGATTAGTTTTGACATTTTTTGAAAAGACATAAAGAAACTAACCTGAGTACAATTGCGATGAGCAAAATTTAGAGACCGCACGATACTCGGTCAAGCCTTAAACTTCTCTCTGTCATTCGCTTTCAACACTCATAAGCAGGTAACAGCTTGTCTACCATACAACCTAAGCATACCCCTTCTAATATGCACAAGATTAGTAATTATCTACAAGATTAGTAATTATCTACAAGACAACCTTTCTTTTAGATTCAAGTGACATGAATATTTCACTCCAATTCTTGTCAATATTCCCTTCAGTGGCTTTTAAGAATTCCAGCTAACTGCACGAGTATGCTAAATTCATATCAACATGTTTACATGATGTAGCAAGCTGCCAGTCTAACATATGAATAATATCAAAGAACTTTGTATCATTGAACAGATGCATAAGGAAACCTTTAATACAACTAAAAAAGGATATGTTAAACAAAATGGAAGATTTTAAAGCTCCATACTTGGTGTTCATTGAAACAAAGCTATGGAATCGAAATCAAAACTAAGAACAATTGAATTTTAGGTGGTACCTACTAATCCCATCTCCCTAGATTTTATAACAGAGATTCAAACATTTGGTTACACAACCTAACAACTACTTTACACATTGCACCCTTCTACAATTAAACATTTTCAATTTGACCCTCTAAAGTCAACACAATTGACACAACTACACACATATATTGGAATTAATCCAACATTCTCCCCCCTTAATTCCAATATGACTCATCCAAATCTTCTACTCCAATCATACTTCTCAACTCAGCAAACTTCATTCTTGATAACGATTTAGTAAAAATATCACCCTTTTGAAGAATTCCACAAACAAACTCCACTTGAATCTTGTTCTTTTCTATACAATCTCTAATGAAATAGTATTTGGGTTTAATGTGCTTTGATCTTCCATGAAACACAGGATCTTTCATCAAAGCCAAAGCTGATCTATTATCTACCTTTAGCACCACAACAGACTGCTCTTGATTTAACAATTCACTGATCAATCCTTGTAGCCAAATACCTTGACAAGCAGCTGTTGTAGCAGCCATGAATTCTGCCTCACAACTGGATAATGCCACTGTCTGTTGCTTCTGTGAACTCCAGGATACTGGACTGTTGTTATAGAAGAACACATTCCCGGATGTGCATTTGCCATCTCCATCACCAACAGCATAGTTGCTGTCACTATAACCAATCAAACCATCACCTTTAATCCTACTGTACCTAATGCCATAATGCATGGTACCCTTCACATACCTGATCACATGCTTGATTGCTTTCATATGCTCCACTTTTGGACTTTGCATGAATCTACTTAAATATCCCACAACATACATTAAATCAGGTCTAGTATGTGTAAGATACCTAAGCGATCCAATTAACTTTCTGTACAGTGTTGCATCAGCTTCAGCACTTTGACTTAATGATCCCAACTTGAGTCCTGGTTCCATTGGTATCTTAGTCTCATTGCACTCATGCAATCCAACAATCCCAATTATTTTCTATGCATACCTCGTCTGTTTCACAAAAATGCCTTCCTTTCTCTGCGAAACTTCTATTCCCAAATAATAGCTTAGAGACCCAAGATCAGTCATCTCAAATCTCTCTTTCATTTCTTGTTTGAACCTTTCTACTTCTTGCAATTCACTGCCTGCCACAATCATGTCATCAACATACACCCCAACCACTAGATGAGCACTTGAACTTGATCTCAAATACACTGCAGCTTCCCTTTGACATCTACTGAAATTGAGACCTTTCATGACTTCATCTAAACACTTATTCCAAGTTCTGGGTGCCTGTTTAAGGCCATAAAGTGCCTTGTGCAACTTGTACACCTTTTTTTCAAACCCCTTTTTTCTCAAAACCTTGAGGCTGATTGACATACACATCTTCCTTTAAGACTCCATTCAAGAATGCAGCCTTAACATCAAGATGATGCACTGTCCAATCCAGTCTTGCTGACATAGCCAGTATCAGCCGTATTGTCTCCATTCTGGCAACTGGAGCAAAAACATCTTCAAAGTCTATCCCAAACTGTTGTACATACCCTTAGCCACCAACCTGGCTTTGTGTCTTGTACCAGCAGTGTAACATCCTATATTTTTGTGTTCATTTTATTATACCATTGTATAGCATCTTTAGTAAATCCCTTTTATACAATAATAATAATAGATAATATTAATAATAATAATAATAATGATAATAGATAATAATAATAATAATAATAATAATAATAATAATAATAATAATAATAATAATAATAATAATAATAATAATAATAATATAATAATAATAATAATAATAATAATAATAATAATATAATAATAATAATAATAATAATATAAAATAATGAATTAAAGTGCAGGGGGCCATTTTGTCATTTTGTAAACTTTAAATAAAAGTTCATTTCATGAAATAAAAAGGTTGGAAAGAGCGGGGACCATTTGTGTAAAATCCCAAACCAATTCCCCCACCCCCCCCGATTTTCCGGTAACCATCGGCCGGAGCTCCGGCCGAGCTCCGGCAATGCCCAAAACCCCATTTCAAACCAATCTTGACCTAATTAAACCACCCAACCCCTTCGACCATGGGTTTCGAACCCGAACCAACTCCAAAAATCGAGATTCCCGCTCGTTAACCTTTCCAAATCGAACCTCGAACCAACCGAATCAAACACCACAATCAAACCTTGCCTAAATCTGCATTTCAATCAAATTAATCACCCTTAATCATAGTACGCGGCCTAATCAATTAATAAATCAATCAACATCGCAAAATAACAGCTCGAATCACACAATTTTGGTAAATTCGGACGCGGTTTCAAAATCGAACAAGTTAGAGCCAAAACCGTGTAATCAAAGTTATATATTGAGGGTTTCGGAATCATTTCGAAGTTCCTGAACTCTCCAAACCTTCAATTTCACAAAAAAACCACTCGATCAGAAAACCCCAAACCCAAGAACACCCGATACAAAACCGATCTCGAAATCACTCGAAGCTTAATCAAAACAGGTAATTAGAACCTGTTAGTGACTCGATTTGGTCCAGGGATCAAAAGCCCCATGATGATTCGGGTGTTTAACAACGAATCGGAGGTCAATTTTGACCCTGTTGAACCTAGGGTTCATACGATTTGGGGGTGGACCAGGAGACTACTGTTTAAATTTAAAGCAACCCAATGTGAACCAAGGCCACGGCCCTGGTTCACTGGTTCCTGCGCCTCACCCTTCAGAGGGGGTCCCGGGTTCGACCCCGGGCAACCCCCATTTTCTTTTTCTGTTTCTTTTTCCTTTTTCTTTTCATTTCTTTTTATTTATTTAACCTTTTTAAATTCTGAAAATTTCTAAAATTATTTTATAAAATGCAGAATTCATTTAAACTTTTGTTTAATTAATTTTGTGACTAAATTTATTTTTATAAAATACATTTGTATTTATAAATACATAATTTTATTTTAAAAAAAAATACAAAAGAAATGAGTAAACATAATACTTGTATATGTATATATATTTTAAATAATTAAATTATTTAATTATTTATACCTATATATATATATTTATATATTGTTCTTTTAGTAATTAAATCACTTATTATGATTATACAATGTTATAATTGTTTAGTATATATATCTATATATATATAATTAAACAATTTAATTATTTAGTTACTTATATATATATATATATATATATTTATACATAGTTCTTTTAATAGCTAAATCATTTATATTGATTATGATTATACAATATTATAATTGTTTAGTATATATAAATATTTATATATACATTCAAACAATTTAATTGTTTAGTTACTTATATATATATATATTTATACATAGTTTTTTTAAATAGTTAAATCATTTATATTGATTATTTTACACAACATTATAATTGTTTATTATATATATTTATATGTATATTCAAACAATTAAATTGTTTGATTACTTATACTTATAAATATATATTTGTATATAGTCCCTTGTAATAGCTAAATCACTCATTATAATTATTATATACAAACCTTAAAAATCGGTTTAACGTACAATTTAATCAAGTTTTATTTATTATTTCTTTTACGCGCTAACAATTGATTATACCAAGTATAATCCATTCGTTCCATTTAACCGATCACGTTATTAACATGTAATAAATACGAATAATTATTAAATCATATTAGATCTATAATTAATCATCAAACAAATTATAACGCGCTACTTTATTTCGTTTAGGTGCGTTGTGATGTTTGTGTTGGAATTCTTATTCGTGGTTATTCTTATTTCATCTACAAGTCTCCTTTATTAAACATGTGAGTTCTTATGCCCCGCTTTACGATTATTTCACATCTTTCGGGGTGAAACATGTTGCTTATACAAACTTACACATACACGTTTTGATACTTATTTCACACGTGCAATTCTTACATAGTCGTGGTTGTTTGGATATGTTTAGTATTATACGAGATGTGACATACGTGTGCAATCATTAACTATTGCTAGCCTAGCGAAGTCTTAGATCTTTGGGCCTGACAAGCCTATTTGGTGCTAAAGTCGATGTATTGCCGACTCCTAGGAGTCGTATGCTTGTGCACTAGGGAACCAAATACACTTAGCTAATCATGCTTATTCATATTATTCAGTCGAGGCTTGATTGTAACTATGCATGTTCTATATACTTGCTATCTTGTGACCATTGACTAGAATTGCCACATTTTGTATACTTATTGTATTTAAAACCATGAGAACTCACCAACTAGTTAGTTGACTTTATTTTCAACATGTTTCAGGTAATGTGCAAGCTTAGCGATGATTGAAGGAATGCATAAACCTAGATCATGGACCTAGGTTTAATAAAGACGATTGAATTCTTGTTTTTGTTTAATTTATTTTGAGACATTGATGTATGTGGTGATTGAAAACAATTGATTAATGGCATTTTATATTTTAACATAGCGTTATGTGGCTGTGAACAATCTAAACCCTCGCACCTCGACGTTTCCGCCGTCAAGGTTGGGGTGTGACAGATTGGTATCAGAGCCCATAACTATAGGGATTTAGGTTATTAGAAATGGTGACCTAGGCTATAGTTTATGCATGATCCTTATAGAATAGTATTCTTATGAATACATACTTATTGTTTGCATGCTGCCTAACGCTATGCCTTATTATGTGCAATGTGATGCCTTAGCATAGGTGCCTTTCTACATGATTACACATTGTTACCCGTCTCCCCTAGACTTATCTTAAACGTTAATTCTCCCCGACAGTTACTATTTCTTAAACTTATTCTCGTCTCCAAGTAGAATCTATTGATAGGAATTCTTTAGACTTTATGTCTAATCTTGTAAATATCCCATCAAGATTTTTGATTTCATAAACCAAAGAACTAGTGTGGTACATAGACACCTGTATTCTGGATTTTCTGGCAAAAGGCCCTCGGGCTAAGGCAAGCGTATACGTATAAATCTCATTGAGGGAACCGTTACGCTACCTGGGGATTTCCGGGATGAGTGATAAACTATGACCAACATACACGAGTTTCTGAGGCGAATGGGTCAATTCATCTTGACGTGTCAACGTTTCCAAATGGTGATGCGTCACCAAATGGAATCATTCTGTATAATTTATGATCCTTACCTTAATTGCCTACCCATATTATCCTTTAACCGATCCTAACCCAATTTGTATTTTTCCAGCATGTCTCGTTTTCACGGAAACCGAGGAAGATCCGGCCGTAAGCTTGCTGCCATGATTGCTCGGCAAATGGCTGCGGTCATCCCGACCATGGTGGCTGAACTCAGCAGCACTATGATCGCAAACGTCACGAACAATAGCAATGGTCAAGGGGAGAATAGTGCAAACCAACGGCGTAACACCCAGTCGTGCACCTTCAAGCATTTCAGTTCATGCAAGCCTCCCAGTTATAGTGGCAAGGAAGGTGCCACCGGTCTCTTAGAGTGGTTTGAAGGGATGGAGAACACCTTCGTCAACTGTGAGTGCCCCGAAGCACTCAAAGTAAGGTATGCCACCAGTATGCTGCAGCAACGGGCCTTAACGTGGTGGAACAGTGAAAAGAGGAACCGAGGCCCAGATGCAATCTTGGCTTTAACTTGGGAGGAATTCAAAAACATAGCCATAGCCAAGTTTTGCCCGAGGAGTGAAATCCAGAAACTGGAGGAGGAATTCTGGAATTTGAAACAGGATGGCGGGAACCATCTGGCATATTCTACCCGTCATCATGAACTAAGCATACTGCTGCCACACATGGTGGATACTGTTTCCCGAAACGTGGAAAAATTTATTAAGGGTGTGCCGCCTCAAATTCAGGATGCCGTTGTGGGTAGCCGACCCGCAACTCTGGAAGAAGCTATCACCATCACTGCCCAATTGACGGAGAACCACATCCGAGCGGGCACCATGTCTGCAAAGGGTGCTAAGAAGACTGAGAAGACGACCCCCGAGGAGGTTAAGGAGGTCAAGCCTGATAACAAGAAACGGAAGTTTGTACCGGCACGGAACTACGCCGTGGCTGCTTCTAAACCGCCCCAAAGACAGTGTACTACCGGGGCTACTCCAGCAGCACAAGTGCCCGTGGCAAGGGCTTATGCGGGCCCTCTACCTATGTGTAACACGTGTAGGTATCACCACCCGGGCAATCTTCCATGTCACATCTGCACACTATGTGGCAAGTACGGGCACCTTGTAGCAACGTGTCGCCGAGCATTAGGGAACGCAGTGACGGAAACAAATCGGGTCTGCTACAACTGTGGAGAACCAGGTCACTACCGACCCCAGTGCCCTCGTCTTGTGGGCAATGTTCCACAAGCTCGTGGACGTGCTTTCAACATCAACGCGAACCAAGCCCAGGCGAACAACGAGGTGGTGAACGGTACGTAAAAATTGCAACCCTATCCCTATAGAATCTCTCTTAAAATTCCTTACTTGTGTCCTTAAGTGCCTTTAAAACCTATACAGGTATGTTTCTTATTAATGACACCTATGCATACGTATTATTTGATTCGGGCGCCGATAGAAGTTTCGTTTCCTTAGAGTTCGAGCCGACACTTTCTAAACCTCGCTCAAATCTAGAGAGACCTCTCACCGTCGAAGTTGCTGATGGAGAACCCATCACCGTCGACGTGGTTATCCGCGATTGTCTATTGTGTCTCGATGACCATAAGTTTCTTATCGACCTTATTCCTATGAAACTCGGGAGTTTCGACGTCATTATTGGCATGGATTGGTTATCTAAGAACCATGCCGAGATCATTTGTTTCGAGAAGTGCATTCGCATGCCCTTATCCTCCGGGGACACGTTGAAGGTGTTCGGTGAACGGGCCTCCAAAGGACTCAAGCTTATGTCATGTACTAAGGCTCAGAAATGCCTAATAAGAGTTATCCGGCATTCTTGGCCTATGTAGTCAACACCAAAACCAAGGAGAAGGAACTCAAAGATGTTCCAGTTGTACGAGAATTCCCTGAGGTCTTTCCCGATGATCTTAGCGGGTTACCTCCCGTACGCGAAGTAGAATTTAAAATCGACTTGATTCCGGGAGCAAGCCCCGCGGCTAAATCACCTTACCGACTCGCACCATCGGAAATGCAAGAACTCTCTAGCCAACTCCAGGAATTATCCGAGAAGGGGTTTATCCGCCCTAGTTCTTCTCCTTGGGGTGCACCTGTCTTATTTGTGAAGAAGAAAGATGGGTCTTTCCGCATGTGTATCGATTACCGGGAGCTCAACAAGTTGACTATCAAGAACCGGTATCCTCTTCCTCGTATCGACGACCTTTTCGACCAACTTCAAGGAGCTGCAATCTTTTCAAAAATCGACTTGCGTTCGGGTTATCATCAACTGCGAGTCCACGACGACGATATCCCAAAGACTGCATTCCGCACCCGGTATGGGCATTACGAGTTCATGGTTATGCCTTTCGGCTTAACCAATGCTCCAGCGGTCTTCATGGATCTTATGAATCGGGTGTGCAAGCCATACCTAGACAAGTTCGTCATCGTTTTCATTGACGACATTCTTATTTATTCCAAGTCTCGCTCCGATCATGAACTTCATCTCCGTCAAATCCTCGAACTGTTGAAGAAGGAACAACTGTACGCGAAATTCTCGAAATGTGAGTTTTGGCTTGAAGAAGTACAGTTCTTAGGGCACGTTGTGAATAGTCAAGGAATTCACGTCGACCCTGCGAAGGTCGAAGCCGTAAAGAGTTGGAGTGCTCCCACAACTCCGACGGAAGTTCGATCGTTTCTTGGCCTAGCCGGGTATTACCGGCGATTTATTGCCAACTTCTCAAAAATCGCAAAGCCACTCACGTCCTTGACTCAGAAGAACAAGCCTTTCGAGTGGAAAGCCGAGCAAGAAGAGGCGTTTGAGACATTGAAGCACAAGTTGTGCAATGCCCCTATTCTGACGCTACCAGATGGAAATGACGACTTCACGGTATACTGCGATGCGTCGAAACAAGGCCTTGGTTGTGTTCTCATGCAACGGGGAAAGGTCATCGCATATGCCTCGAGACAATTGAAGGTTCACGAGGTAAATTATACGACGCACGATCTCGAGCTCGGAGCGGTGGTCTTTGCTTTGAAAATCTGGAGACACTATCTATACGGCACACAATGTATAGTCTACACGGACCACAAGAGCCTCCAACACGTTTTCAATCAGAAGGACCTCAATATGAGGCAACGTCGTTGGGTGGAACTAATTAGCGACTACGATTGTGATATCCGCTACCATCCCGGCAAGGCAAATGTCGTAGCCGATGCATTGAGTCGAAAGACGCATCAAAAGATGGTTTCCGTTCAAGAGATTCGCGACAGACGCCAATGGTTTGATACATTGGGAGAGTTTGATACTGAAGTCCGACTCGATGTCAGCAATGCTACGGTGTTTTTGCAGAACTTAAGGATCGATTGTGACATCGAGGCGAGTATTCGAGAAGCACAGCAAGCGGTGCAAACCGAAGGGAGTATGAAGGAAGAGCTCGAGCCAAATCTCTTAGCCCAATTAGAAACAAGAGCCAATGGGCTAATGTACTTCGCAAACCGAATCTGGATCCCCAAACGCAATAACCTTCGGGCTTCTATCATGAACGAAGCACATCGGACTCGTTATTCAATTCACCCGGGCTCCGATAAGATGTACATGGACTTACGAAGTCAATATTGGTGGCCCGGAATGAAACGAGACATAGCAACCTATGTTGCTAAGTGCCTTACATGCACGAAGGTTAAAGCGGAGCATCAACGTCCAAGTGGATTACTTGAACAACCCGAAATTCCAATGTGGAAGTGGGAACATATATCCATGGACTTCATAACCAAGTTACCTCGGACATCTCGCGGGCACGATAGCATATGGGTAATCGTCGACCGATTGACTAAGTCGGCACATTTCATACCCATACGCGACACATATAAGACATCAAGGTTAGCCCGAATTTACATCGACGAGATCGTAAGCCGTCATGGTGTGCCTCTTCACATTATATCCGACCGAGACGCTCGATTCACTTCTCACTTTTGGTCTACTATGCAAGAACTTCTGGGTACACAATTGGATTTAAGCACGGCTTACCATCCCCAAACCGATGGCCAAACCGAGCGGACGATCCAAACCCTGGAAGACCTGTTACGTCTCTGTGTCCTTGATTTTGGGGGCGACTGGGATACGCACCTACCGCTCGCAGAATTCTCCTACAACAACAGTTACCACTCAAGCATCCAAATGGCACCGTTTGAAGCGCTTTACGGTCGTAAGTGTCGTTCACCAATCTGCTGGACCGACGTTGGCGAAAATCTTATTACCGGTCCCGAGCTCATACAAGAGACGACCGATAAAGTCGCCATCATCCGCAAGAACCTGGAAGTGGCAAGGAGTCGACAGAAAAGTTACGCTGATAAACGTCGCAAGCCACTGGAATTCCAAGTTGGGGAGATGGTCCTTCTCAAGGTCTCACCGTGGAAGGGTGTGGTTCGCTTTGGAAGGAAGGGCAAGTTAGCTCCAAGGTTTGTAGGGCCTTTCAAGGTTCAGAAAAGAATCGGGAAAGTGGCCTACAAACTAGAACTACCCTCTGACCTTAGTGGAATTCACCCTGTCTTCCACGTCTCGAATCTGAGGAAGTGTCTGGCCGACGATAATTTGCATGTGCCATTGGAAGACATTCAGATCGACGAGTCACTACATTTCGTTGAAAAACCCGTCGAAATCATGGATCGCATTATGAAGAAGACTAGGACCTCTACGACCCCAATTGTGAAGGTTCGATGGGAGAACAAACGAGGAGCGGAATTCACTTGGGAGCGTGAAGAACATATGAAGAAGACTTACCCTTACTTATTCTTGTAACCCTTTTTGATTCTTAATTTCGGGACGAAATTCTTTTAAGTTGGGGAGACTGTAACATCCTATATTTTTGTGTTCATTTTATTATACCATTGTATAGCATCTTTAGTAAATCCCTTTTATACAATAATAATAATAGATAATATTAATAATAATAATAATGATAATAGATAATAATAATAATAATATAATGATAATAATAATAATAATAATAATAATAATAATAATAAAAAAAATAATAATAATAATAATAATAATAATAATAATAATAATAATGAATTAAAGTGCAGGGGGCCATTTTGTCATTTTGTAAACTTTAAATAAAAGTTCATTTCATGAAATAAAAAGGTTGGAAAGAGCGGGGACCATTTGTGTAAAATCCCAAACCAATTCCCCCACCCCCCGATTTTCCGGTAACCATCGGCCGGAGCTCCGGCCGAGCTCCGGCAATGCCCAAAACCCCATTTCAAACCAATCTTGACCCAATTAAACCACCCAACCCCTTCGACCATGGGTTTCGAACCCGAACCAACTCCAAAAATCGAGATTCCCGCTCGTTAACCTTTCCAAATCGAACCTCGAACCAACCGAATCAAACACCACAATCAAACCTTGCCTAAATCTGTATTTCAATCAAATTAATCACCCTTAATCATAGTACGCGGCCTAATCAATTAATAAATCAATCAACATCGCAAAATAACAGCTCGAATCACACAATTTTGGTAAATTCGGACGCGGTTTCAAAATCGAACAAGTTAGAGCCAAAACCGTGTAATCAAAGTTATATATTGAGGGTTTCGGAATCATTTCGAAGTTCCTGAACTCTCCAAACCTTCAATTTCACAAAAAAACCACTCGATCAGAAAACCCCAAACCCAAGAACACCCGATACAAAACCGATCTCGAAATCACTCGAAGCTTAATCGAAACAGGTAATTAGAACCTGTTAGTGACTCGATTTGGTCCAGGGATCAAAAGCCCCATGATGATTCGGGTGTTTAACAACGAATCGGAGGTCAATTTTGACCCTGTTGAACCTAGGGTTCATACGATTTGGGGGTGGACCAGGAGACTACTGTTTAAATTTAAAGCAACCCAATGTGAACCAAGGCCACGGCCCTGGTTCACTGGTTCCTGCGCCTCACCCTTCAGAGGGGGTCCCGGGTTCGACCCCGGGCAACCCCCATTTTCTTTTTCTGTTTCTTTTTCCTTTTTCTTTTCATTTCTTTTTATTTATTTAACCTTTTTAAATTCTGAAAATTTCTAAAATTATTTTATAAAATGCAGAATTCATTTAAACTTTTGTTTAATTAATTTTGTGACTAAATTTATTTTTATAAAATACATTTGTATTTATAAATACATAATTTTATTTTTTAAAAAAAAAATACAAAAGAAATGAGTAAACATAATACTTGTATATGTATATATATTTTTAAATAATTAAATTATTTAATTATTTATACCTATATATATATTTATATATTGTTCTTTTAGTAATTAAATCACTTATTATGATTATACAATGTTATAATTGTTTAGTATATATATCTATATATATAATTAAACAATTTAATTGTTTAGTTACTTATATATATATATATATATATATATATATATATTTATACATAGTTCTTTTAATAGCTAAATCATTTATATTGATTATGATTATACAATATTATAATTGTTTAGTATATATAAATATTTATATATACATTCAAACAATTTAATTGTTTAGTTACTTATATATATATATATTTATACATAGTTTTTTTTTAAAAAGTTAAATCATTTATATTGATTATTTTACACAACATTATAATTGTTTATTATATATTTATATGTATATTCAAACAATTAAATTGTTTGATTACTTATACTTATAAATATATATATATTGTATATAGTCCCTTGTAATAGCTAAATCACTCATTATAATTATTATATACAAACCTTAAAAATCGGTTTAACGTACAATTTAATCAAGTTTTATTTATTATTTCTTTTACGCGCTAACAATTGATTATACCAAGTATAATCCATTCGTTCCATTTAACCGATCACGTTATTAACATGTAATAAATACGAATAATTATTAAATCATATTAGATCTACAATTAATCATCAAACAAATTATAACGCGCTACTTTATTTCGTTTAGGTGCGTTGTGACGTTTGTGTTGGAATTCTTATTCGTGGTTATTCTTATTTCATCTACAAGTCTCCTTTATTAAACATGTGAGTTCTTATGCCCCGCTTTACGATTATTTCACATCTTTCGGGGTGAAACATGTTGCTTATACAAACTTACACATACACGTTTTGATACTTATTTCACACGTGCAATTCTTACATAGTCGTGGTTGTTTGGATATGTTTAGTATTATACGAGATGTGACATACGTGTGCAATCATTAACTATTGCTAGCCTAGCGAAGTCTTAGATCTTTGGGCCTGACAAGCCTATTTGGTGCTAAAGTCGATGTATTGCCGACTCCTAGGAGCCGTATGCTTGTGCACTAGGGAACCAAATACACTTAGCTAATCATGCTTATTCATATTATTCAGTCGAGGCTTGATTGTAACTATGCATGTTCTATATACTTGCTATCTTGTGACCATTGACTAGAATTGCCACATTTTGTATACTTATTGTATTTAAAACCATGAGAACTCACCAACTAGTTAGTTGACTTTATTTTCAACATGTTTCAGGTAATGTGCAAGCTTAGCGATGATTGAAGGAATGCATAAACCTAGATCATGGACCTAGGTTTAATAAAGACGATTGAATTCTTGTTTTTGTTTAATTTATTTTGAGACATTGATGTATGTGGTGATTGAAAACAATTGATTAATGGCATTTTATATTTTAACATAGCGTTATGTGGCTGTGAACAATCTAAACCCTCGCACCTCGACGTTTCCGCCGTCAAGGTTGGGGTGTGACAAGCAGCATCTTCTTTGACTTTGTACAACCATTTCAACCCAATTGGTTTCACACCAGGTGGTAAGTCCACCAATTCCCAAGTGTTGTTCCTTTCAATAGCATTAACCTCTTCATTCATTGCAGCCTGCCATGCTTCATCTTGTATTGCCTCTTCAAATTTCAATAAAGAAGCTTCATTGACCATCAACAAGTCTTCTTGAGCCTGTTCTTGAACCTCTTCTAAGCTGCTTGACCCAGATCCAATTGATTCTGTTAACACAAAATCATTATATCTAGCTGGCCTCACTACAAGTCTACCTGACCTTCTCACCATTGGTTGTTGTTGATCTTGTGAGGCTGTTCTTTGACTTGAGAGCTCATTGTGTTCTGAGGTGATGACATCAGGTTGTGATTGTTCTATGTCTCTACAACCACCACCTGTATACAGGTCATCATTGTGGACATCAAACCCTGTCCAACATGACCCATCTTGGTGATCATCTGGCTTATATGTAGTCCAATCCCATTTCTGAGTTTCCTCAAACTCCACATCCTTGGCAATTACTAATTTGTTTGTCATAGGATAATAAAGCCTTTCACCTTTTGTACCTTCTTCAGGGCCTAGATATACCATCTTTGTGCTTCTATCTTCTAATTTGGTTAGATGTGGTTGCACTATTTTGACATGTGCAACACACCCAAACACTCTAAGGTGTTTCACACTGGGTTTTCTCCCCTTAAGCCCTTCATAGGGAGTCCTTCCATTTAGAGGTTTTGTAGGCATTCTGTTTAGAAGGTACACAGAATGTCTTACAGCCTCAGCCCAGAGACTGTGTGGTAGATTCATAGCCTTCAATAGGCTCCTTGTCACATTCATTACTGACCTGTTTCTTCTTTCTACCATGCCATTCTGCTATGGGGTGTGAGGGGTTGTAAGTTGTCTTTTGATTCCTTGTTCTGTACAGAATTGAGTGAACTCATTGGACACAAATTCACCCCCCCTGTCAGTCCTTAAGGTTTTGATCTTAAGGCCATACTCACCTTCTACAAGGGTTTTGAAACTTTTGAAAGCGCCAAGTGCACAGTCCTTAGATTTCAGCATATAAACCCACATGTATCTAGTGCAGTCATCAACAATTAACATAAAGTACTTGTTACCTGCTTGAGTTTCTGGTGTAATGGGTCCACAGAGATCCATACTCACCAGTTTAAGTGGCAGGGTTGACTTATAACTAGCACTTACAGGTAGGGAGCTTCTAGTTTGCTTGGCTGCCAAACATGCTTCACAGAGTTTGGCTGGTTTATCATATACAGGTAGTCGTCTTACTATCCCTTTGGTGGCCATTACTTTTATTGTGTCAAAGCCTACATGCCCAAGTCTCCCATGCCACTTCCAGGCTTCATCATCTAACTGTGTGTGGAAGCACATTGGAGATCCTGTCATGAGTTCAATCTTGTACAGTCGATTGGGAGACCTCTCAACTTTCATAAGAAGGTTTCCACTTCTTTCATACATCCATAAATGGTCTCCTTTCATTCTTACTTCACATCCCCCTTCTGTGGCCTGACCTAAGCTCAATATGTTGCTTTTGAGCATAGGTATATGGTAAACATCAGTCAACACCCTCTGTTCACCATTTTTGCAGGCTAGTATGATGGAACCTCTCCCTTCAATCTTGACAGATGAGCCATCACCAAACTTGACATTCCCTTCAACATTCTTGTCAAGAAATGAGAATGCATGAATGTTACCTGTCATGTGGTTTGATGCTCTATTATCTAGATACCAGGTGTCATCACTTACTGATTGATTACAGTACTTAGATGGGAGGACTTTTGATTCGTTTAGATACACCAATTCCTTGTGGTGTTGATCTGCTGCAATCATTAGAAGGGCTGGTTCATCATCATATTGTTGTGACAAGTGTGCTTCTTCAGTCTTACTCCTTTGGGGACACTCAGAAGCATAGTGACCCAGTTCATCACACCTGAAGCACTTGATCTTTGATTTGTCTTTAGGCTTCTTGTCACTCTTATAGTTTGTCTTCCCTTGATCATGAGCAGGGATTCTTGATGATCTGTTTGACCATCCTCTTCCCTTATTTCCTCTTCCCCCACTCCTGTCCTTTTGGCCTCTTGACTTGTGTTCATGCTCTTTGTGTCTAGACTGCCACTCAGAGTATGAGAGTAGTAGTTGTTCACTTTTCTCTTGAGACGGTTTTGATCTGCCTTTGATTCTCTCTTCAAAGGCCTTAAGCCTGCCAATAACTTCTGAAAGTGACATTTTATCAAGATCAAGGAATTGTTCCATAGAGGCAACAATTTGTATAAAACTATCAGGTACAGAACTCAATAGCTTCTTTACAAGGGCTGCCTCTTCAAATGTCTCCCCTAACTAGGTTGCTTTAGTGGCTATAGCACTGATTTTACCAGTGAACTCATCAATGCCTTCTCCTTCTCGCATGGTGAGTCTTTCAAATTCATTTCTCAACGAGGCCATCCTGGCTTTCTTGACTCGATCAATACCGACAAACCTGGTTTTCAGTGCATCCCAGACCTCTTTGGCTGTTTTCAGGTTCGCCACCTGCATGATCATATCTTCAGGCATAGCTTGGTAAAGGTATGTGATGGCCTGATTGTTCTTCTTTTGATCCACGGCTGCCTCTTGCGGTGGTTCAATTACATCCCACAGACCATGAACATTGAAAATTACCTTCATCTTGATTGCCCAAATTGAGTAGTTTGTCGCAGTGAGGGCAGGGCATTGGAGGGGTATTGAGGTTTCTTTGAAGGTGACTAATTGATTGTTATTCGACGATGATCCTTCTCTTCCCGTATTCACCATCTTCGTCTTCTTTCTTTGATACGGAGTGCCGAATTTCGAATCTTTCTCCAGTTCTTTCGATCACAGATTGTTCTTCGAATTGATCCTCGGCAAGAATCGTGTTGTTCACTGGTCCCTTTCCTTCGGAATGAGTGATTATTCTTCAATCGTGATTCAGTCCTTCGAATGCGATTGAATGGTTCTTGTTTTGAATACCGTAGCTCTGATACCAATTGAAACAAAGCTATGGAATCGAAATCAAAACTAAGAACAATTGAATTTTAGGTGGTACCTACTAATCCCACCTCCCTAGATTTTATAACAGAGATTCAAACATTCGGTTACACAACCTAACAACTACTTTACACATTGCACCCTTCTACAATTAAACATTTTCAAATTTGACCCTCTAAAGTCAACACAATTGACACAACTACACACATATATTGGAATTAATCCAACATTCATAAGTATGGAGCATATGACATGTAGCAAGGAGAGAAGCAAGAACTCAAGATTTGCCCATTTTGAAAAGATCTCTAAATTTTATGCCAAGTTCTTTCCATAACAGCTCCACTTGGAACGAAAAGATTAGATATTCATTTAAATCGTGGTTATGACTATACCCAAAAGAACAGAAAGAATATATCATTCATGAGACATGTTTTAAATAAAGAAGTACTTGAAACTATTGGATAACTTACATGATATTAAAAAAATTACTTCTAGCATGAGAAATTTGTTGTTAGCTCTTCGTACATGATGACCTGCATTGTAAAACAAATATATCAAGATTAATTAAACATATATAAAGTGAAAACAAAGTAAATCATAAATCAGACCTCCATTCAATGGTAAAAAGTAGCTTTTTTCATTAAACTCAAAGTCTTTTGATAATAGTGTTGTTTATAAGGTTCCCTTTATGAAGAAGAGTAACTGGGATTGCATGCATTAATTCTTGTTCAAACCCAACCAATAACTTCAAAGCAATCTGTCATATTACAAATTTTTTTAACAAAAAGTACAATCATGCTTCCTTTTGATTTTGTTGAATTCGGGTTCTTAAAAGGTAACTGCTTGTTTTGTGCTTTATAATTCAATCTTAATTGCTCAATTTACATTCATAGTGATTAAACCCCATACAATCTGTGTACGCATTTAATTCGTGGAGTTGTTGATTGGGTTTGGTTTCATAGAAGCTTTAATTTTGTATTTGGTTTTGCTTCATAATATTTTAATTATTTTCATATGAGGAAATGCTTAATTTGTTCCACATGTGGTCTGGTTTTAGAAAATTATGATTTCTTTTGCCACTGTAAATAGTGTGTAGGGTAGAGGTTTTTAGATGCATACCTATTTCTCTATAGTTGTTATTTGGGTATGTTGTTGATGTATGATTGTGAGTGTTTTTTCTTGATTTAGCCATGATCATATGGTATCATAGTTCTTGATCATGCCATGTTAGTTGATGACAAAGGAAATGCAAGTTCTATAATTTCTAATTGAATCTGAATAAGTAAAAAAATAGTTGAAGTGTATTTTTTCCGTTTTGCTACAGCTTGAAGGTTTGCTAACGAGTTGAAAAAGATATTGAAGACAACCCTGCAGTTTGTAACGGGTAACATACATTCACCAGGTTTCATGCTAATAATAATGGAATCTACTTTAGTTTGGGACGAATTAGTTAGTTTTATAGTTTTGCTACAGCTTGAAGGTTTGATAGACGAGTTGAAAAAGATATTGAAGACAACCCTGCGGTTTGTAACAGGTAACATACATTCACCAGGTTTCATGTTAATAAAAATGCAATCTACTTTAGTTTGGGATGAATTAGTTAGCTTTATGGTTCTAACAAGTATATACCTTTCTCTTCTCCTGTTTGATAATTGATCCTTTGATTTTTGGCTGGCTGTCACTATTATTCTTTCTTCATTTCTCTCTACTAATTGTTCTCAACATAGAAGGCTTTATACATAAGGAAATAAGCAATAGGCTTTAACCTATTAAGGTCTTTGGTCATTGCTTAGCTGCTTACAGGGGCTCTCACCATTTAGAGTATATTCTTATTCCATGAATTGCTGCAGTTTACTGTAACTCAACTCTTACATTGGAGTATTGCTACTAATAGTATTTCTTGTGTTTTTAGGAGTCAATTTAAGTGTGGTGAAAATTCTAACAAATTGTTAGAATTGATAAAACTAAAACAATCTCTTAGAAAAATTCAAAAAACTCAAAAACCTAAGAAATATCTTAAGGTTCTATGCATCTAAAGCTTAAAACTGGTAAACAGGTTCCCAAGATGCTAGAAAAAAGGAAGGTTTAAGCGGATGATCACTCTGTTGGTGTTGGTGTAGGGCATTGCTTCAATAACCAAAATAGGAAGAGAATAAGCTGGAATTTGTTGATTTGTTATAAAAATCATTTATGTTTTCTAGATTTTTATAGAAATTTAAACATATTATTTTATTTAGTTTGTAGTTCTTATCATGTGTATTATCATTTAATCACATTCATCATGCATTTTGAATATTTTTGTTTGGATTTTATTATTTATTTTTTCATTTAAGCTTTTAAAAGATGCCTTCTCTGCAGCCCATATTCCATAGGTGTCCAGCTTTGGGATTATGGTTTTGGCTATTTATGTGTTGCCTTCAACATTTCCTTTATCAAAGAAGCAGGTTTGTTTTGATTCAACAAAGTGTGATAAAGTGTCATATACTCACATTTCTGTAATAAAAGGCAGAACATATTTATCATGGTTATGTCTTATATGGTCTATGACAATACCAAAGGCAACTATTGAGGATGGTGGCTGAGCTACAATGCTTAATTGTTTATGGCTTACTTACTATCCTCCAGCTTAATGTAGTTGACCATATGATATTATACAACCTTTGCATCAAGGTTAGTTTTAGCTATTCACATCAATATTTGTTATTTTATTCATAAGAGGCATTATGTCATTATGCATATATTTTAATGTATGCTTAAATGTATAAAATGGTATGCAGGTTTGTTTCTAGGCGTAACCGAACAACTCCTGCTATATGCCATGTGGCATGATGTGTTTTCGATTTAACATATTACTTATTTGAATTTTGATTACAAGAAAGGAGGATGGTCACCGGAAGAAGACATGTAATAAATTAAAAAAAAGCTATTTATTTGGTTTGATTTAATTATGGGTATTGAATTGCAGAAAATAATGGTTACTTGGATAATGAAGCCTCAAGTCTTCCATTTTAATCGAGTTGTACAAAACTTATGATAAATCATGAGCTCCCTACCGCATCATTACCTGAAGTCTACCATATTACAATTTTAAAATAATTTATAGATTTCCCTTTAAAAAATTGAATCACATCCTTATCTTTTCCCAAAAGACATATCCTTTGCGCACATGGAATAAAAATTACGTTATATGTTTACTAAAAACAATGTGACCGCCTCCCTATATACGAACTCGTCATAATTTTCAACCATGCAACTACACCGTGCTCATTTAAAAGTCTTAAGGCATGTTCATTACTACAACGTACCCTTGATTCATTTAACACGAGGCATGCGCCGCAACGCGCGCGGGAACCCACTAGTACTATATAATACATATTGGATGGGAAGGTTTGTCATTTCACCCTTCTTGTAAGACGCGCCCGCTCATCTGCTCTTCCTCACCGTTATCCTGCATTCACTCTCACCATCGCTTCCATTGAGGCCCTGCGACCTTATAACCCCTTCGCCCCCTCAGTCTTCTCCTCCTCCAAGAAGCAATATCGACACTCACACCGTCGTCTTCCACCTCTTCACCACCGTCGTCTTCCACTTCATCATCACCCATCTTCTTCGTCTTCATCGTTTGAGTGCACACACTTCTGTCTGTGATGTGGGTTTTGTTCGCCGAAACCTGCAACACCGCCACCGCCTGCAACTGTTGTGATAAGCACATATCTCTCTGAAGAAAAGATGCTTAGAATTGAGTAATTTCTTCACTTCCTCCTTTAATTTCTCCGGAATATGCTCCGTTCTGCTGTTTCTTGAATCTTTTGTGTTTTAATTTTCAATTGGATTGCAAGATATATTGGTTGTAGTAGTCTGTTGTACGATTATGTTTTATGGTGAAATTGAGGAAACTCCCATTTTAGGAATTCTCAAATTTAGGGTTTCTGCTGATCTTTTAGATGTTATTTGTGTCAATTGAAGTCGTTCATGGATGTTTGGATTGAATTTTGGGTGTGCACAAATGCACAGATCGTCTGTTCATCCTTTTTAGGTTGTATAAATGCTTCGATCAGTGATTTATCCTCTAATATGTAAATTCAGTTATTAGTAAGTGGAAGACTATTACTGGTTTATATCAGGGAAATTCATTTCTAATTGAATTTAAGAACATCCCAAATTGGGATTTTTAGTTTAGGGCTTTCTGCAACATATTCTTTCATTTTATGTATCAAATATGTTAAATTTATGTCAATATGAGTCCATCTGTTAGATATTTGAGTTGTACTTTGGGGTTTCTTGTGGGTATTGATTAAAGATTGTCTTTCTTGGTGTTATTATCTTCTGATGTATTCATCAAGTAGACACAGAACCAAGGGAGGGTCAGGAGGGTCCGTTGATCCTAGGGTCATGGTAATTTGTTGATGTTTTATATATATAAAAGCTGTTATTTTTTAGGAAAAATACGTCTTGAACCCCTTAGTTGTAGTCATAAGAGAAGAGAACTTTATGATAACCGTCCCACTGATAAGTGTTGGTTCCCCCACTGTCATCATGTGTGCTATCATCTAATCCCTGATTAGAAACTGAACCATCAAAGTTTAAATCTTTTGAATCTAAACCTAAATTTGTCTTCTTTGTCATATGAAATTCAATTATTACAAACTGAACCATCAAAGTTTAAATCTTTTGAATCTAAACCTAAATTTGTTTTCTTTGTCATATGAAATTCAATTGGCTCACTGATTTAGAAGTTCTATATGTGGATTTAATATGTTTTAGAGTAGGCCATGATGAGGATCTTGATTATTCTTTATTCAAACCGTCATTTTAACATATGTAAAATTTAATAATGTTTTAGGGTACATCAAGAGGTATGATTATGTTTTAGAATTCTGGTAACATATTGTTAAATCGTAGTTGTCATATGCATCTATCTGTTCTTTGTATCTTTACTTAATGTTAATTCGTAGTTGTCGTATGCATCTATCTGTTCTTTGTATCTTTACTTAATCTAAATCCTGATGATAATTACCATGTATAATACTTAACATCAAGCACTTACAAAATTCCAAAGATTGAATTTTGTTCTTCTTATTTTTCTTCTGTTCATGTCTACTTATCAAGTTTGTGCTTAATTTCTCCTATTCTAATGGCTTATTTTTTTTGTTAATTTCATGCTAAAATTATGTTTATGTTTCACATATAGCTTTCAAATACTCAAATTATTAAACCACTTTCAGGATGCCTGCAATTGGGACCAACATCAAATCTTCCAAAGTAGATGTATCAAAATCCAAATATGCTGATGGTGATTTAAGTTTATCATCTGATACTTCATTGGAGATGTCCCTTGATGGATGGGATGGTATTGCCCTAGAATATTCTGTTGATTGGCCCTTACATTTGTTCTTTACACACGAAGTCATCTCCAGGTATGATTGGCTCTACAATAAATTAAATTTTAATCTTTTGGTGATGAAAATGTTTAGCCTTTTAAGAACCATATATTCTGCGATAGAGTACAAATTTATCTGAAAACAGTCATTTGACAATTTCCATAAGACGCGCCTTTTGAACTACCCATTCCCCTTTGGTTGTTCACCATCGGTTGCCCTTCATTGTTCACATACCACCCGGTCAGCCATGGAGACTCCGAACATCGGTTGTAACTGTTGTCCCTTATTCGCATGCCCCTTCGATGCGACTATTTCAAATCCTTTGGTTCGTTTCTTGGCTTCTACACTTGAACTTGAGTTATTGCGATGCCGATGTCGTTCCCGCAGTACGTGACGGAGGCGATTACAGGACCTACGCCGGACCCTCCGGGTGTGAAGTTGCATAAGGAAGGATTGAAGGCGAAGCATCCGGTGGTGTTTATACCGGGGATTGTGACCGGTGGGCTTGAATTGTGGGAAGGGCACCCCTGTATGGATGGGCTGTTTAGGAAGCGGCTTTGGGGTGGCACCTTTGGTGAGGTATATAGAAGGTAATTAGTAAGTTTTATCTCTATTTTGTGTAATTGCAGTTTTATGATGTTATCTTTGCATTTCATTCATTATTTAGGTCTAATTAAGCAGCCCTCTTGATGTTGTTGAGTTGCGATACTGTGATAGTATCATGGATGAATGAGGAAGACGAAATGCCAAATGGCCCAATGTTTGTGATTTTAATGTGAACTTTGTTTCACAAGCTTGTTTTATATGGAAATCAAGAATTTAATTGTGATTGTTTAGTAGTATTAAACTTATTTGTACACCTAGAACCTAAACAGATCAAAGTTTGGTTTCAAAATCGCAGGTATATGTTTGGATCTTTGAATTCATTACATATAATGTGATGAACTAATTAAGGGGAAAACAGAATGTAGGTTAAATTGCTTGATGATTTAGACTTGTTTGATATTGTTTTTGTGTGTATAGATGTTAATGTTGATCTTTGAATGTCGTTAGAACATGTGATTTCACATTTTTTGTATGCATGTGATTTCACATTTTTGTATGCAGAATCAAAAGGGGAAAATGAATGTTTGTACAATTGTTGGACTTTTGCACTTATTTAATATTGTTTTTGTGTGTATAGATGTAAATTTTGATCTTTGAGTGTGATTTAAACATGGTGATTTCACCGTTTTGAATGCAGAATCAAAAGGGGAAACGGAGTGTTTGTAAATTTGTTTGTCACTATCAATGCGTCGACAAAAAGTTTTTTTAACTTCACCGATTAGGATGTTAAATTCACCATTGCATATGTATATATTTATATATGTATATATTTACATACACATAAGTTTACCTGACATAAATATATGTGCACTTGGTTTAAAATTGAGAATAATATGAATACCAACCCATATGGAAGCTTCATTGTTCGAATTATCCAACAAGTCAAACACATATAACGTGCAGTTAAAAATCCCGCTGCAACGCGCGGGTAAGCACACTAGTATATATATATATATATCTACTGCTGGTGCAAGTGACGGTATTGTTACGTATTGATGATTGACTGATCTGACTTTTTTTCATAGATGTGCTTATATTTCGTGTATTTTGTTCCTTATATGTTATTCGACTGAATCTACTTCAACAAAAGTTATTGTAACAATGTTACTTTATACACTAACTTATAAATAGTGGTGGTGTACAAGACCAACCAACATCAATTTATAATCAAGTTAATAATAATATGGGTTGAACAACTCGAGTAAGAGCCAAGAATGTTTAATCCAAGTTGATAGTATTATTTAACTTGAGTGAGCTTGTAGCTCAACAAGTAACTTGCTTTAATTTGTATTTGATAATTATATGTTCATATGCTCAATAATAATTGTACAAACAGACCATCTGGTTCAGCAAAAATAACAATTTTATTATCTATCTTGAGATAATTATATGTGAACATATTTTAATATGTAACATGTTTGGTTGTGAAAGTTAGCAAAATAGGTAACTTGGATTTAGAGAGGGAGGCCAATGATTACTCCTATGATGTTTGATGAGAGAAAGTTTTGGGTTAGTTGTATGTTCGCGTCTCCGTCAATGATTTTAATATTTCTTTTTACTTTATTTTTTTGTCGTTTGAGTAAGTTTTACTAGTAGTACGTGTATGTGAGTTTATCAGAAGGGACATTAAACCTAACATATTTCGAACAAGTTAGTATTAGAATTCGATGTGAAACTTGAGCATGTAAAAATGAGAGAAAACATAGACCATGTTTGGCTTTCCATTTCAAAAGGACTTTTTAACTTTTGGAGGGGTGAAATGATAAAAATGCTCCTCCAAATAAGTCAATAAGTTAAAATTTCTAGCTTATTGACTTATTTAGAGGGATATTTTTGTCTTTTTACCCCTCAAATAAGTCAAAAGAGATTTCAAATGGAATCCTAAACATGCCCATAATATCTGCCCACAGTTTCTTTACACGTTTTGAACCAAGTTTCACTTCTTGCCCTGAGCTTTAAATCTTCACATATGTACCTTCATCTTTCAGCTAATGACCCACAACCCTTCAACTCCTAAAACCTGCGATAGATCTATAAATACCAAACTTTCCAAGAAAACCAAACAAATATTCAGGCTTGCTAGCTACTGGTTTGAAATAACATTTTTCAACATAAACCAAGACACGATTATATGTGGACATAAGATAGAAGCCCAACAAACCTTCAACTCCTAAAACTTGCATAAATCTTTAAATGCCAAACTTTCCAAGCTAACCAAACAAATATTCAGGATTGCTAGTGACTTGAAAGAACATTTTTAAAAAGAAGCTGAAACATGATTATATGTAGTCATGAGATAGAAGTGTACTTGTGTAGCGCCAAACTAACGACTAAGATTTATTAAGGAGTTATCAGAGTCAATGAAAACACATCGAAATAAAGAGTAAGCTTGCTAGCGAGACTTAACCACATATTCATTTAAAATTATTTAATATTTTATATTACATTATGAGAGCGAAACAACAAAATAGCTATCCCTAGCTCACACTGAGTATTAATGTTTTTTAGTATGGTTCTAAGGATGAAGTTTCAACTCCATCTACAACGACTAAGGTTATTAAATATGAAAGAAAAAGAAAACAATTGATCCTCACACGTAAAAACTAGCAAACTAGCAAACTAGCAAACTAACAAACAATTGAAGACATTATCACCTTTAAATTGCAATGATATTTTACATGCTTTATGATATAAAAGATCCAATAACTAAAACCATTAATAACGATTTGACTCATGCTTCAACACTTCAACCTAAACATTACGAAAACCAAACCATAAACACTTTTAATAGAAGGGTGAAGGATTGGAGCTCAATGATAAGAAGGTCTCGCACTCAAGGTGTTATGAGTAGTGATAAATCACGAAAAAATTTCCTATAATAAAGAAACGATATGCAGAGGGAATCACAGACTAATTTCATTCATGATTGTTATCATTAATCGAGAGGTCCATAATCTAAAATACAAGAGAAATTGTGCTACTAATAAGGAAAAGATAATATGATATGCATGCATGCTAACTAACTCCACGAGATATGGGATCAAGATAAGAACGACTCCAATACTCCCCCTCAAGCGGGAGCATGCAAATTTTTCATGCCGAGCTTGACAAGGAGTTCTTTCAATTGCTGAGCGCCAAGCGGTTTCGTAAACAAATCTGCAATTTGCGACTGCGTAGCGATAGCAGCCAGTTGAATTTCCTTTGACTCTACCCTCTCTCGAACGAAGTAGCAATCCATTTCCACGTGTTTTGTTCGCTCATGGAAGACCGGGTTATTGGCAATGTTTCGAGCAGCTTGATTGTCACAAAACAAAGTTGTTCTCTCGTGCATAGTTTCGCCAAGTTCGCTGAGTAAGAAGCGAACCCAAAGAACTTCGCTAACGGTAGTTGCCATGGCCCTATACTCATCCTCGGCGGAGGATCGCGAGACGACTGACTGTTTTGTCACACCCCAACCTTGACGGCGGAAACGTCGAGGTGTGAGAGTTACGATTGTTCACAGCCACATAACGCTATTATTAGTTCCAAATATATTAATCAAGATTCAATTGTAACAATACAAGTAAATGTTCAAACAAAGTTACATCCAGAATACAAGTATAAAAGTATCCAGATCATTCGTTTATTTCTCTAAGTCCAATCCTAACTGTGATAAGCTTCAAAGAGTAACCTGAAACATGTTAAAATAAAAGGTCAACATAAAATGTTGGTGAGCATTCCATAGTTTTCAATACATAAGTATATAAAAGATGGCAATTCAAGTCATAAGTTAGTGAATAAAGTGATTAGGGATGTTATGAACAATGCAACAATCAAACCTCGACAAAGTTTTGCAAGTCTTATACATTAAAAGTATATATGATCAGCTAAGTGTATTTGGTTCCCTAGTGCACAAGCATACGGCTCCTAGGAGTCGGCAATACATCGACTTTAGCACCAAATAGGTTGTCTGTCCCATAGATCTATGACTTCGCTGGGCTAGCAATAGTTAATGATTGTACATATAATGCCATAACATGGTAACCACAAAAGTTCAACTAACCACAACTTTAAATAAATTGCCATAAAGTTTACAAGTCTCGAATAAGTTTACAAGTGCAATAATATAAGTTAACATGTTTCATCCCAAAGTGTGAAAATAAGAAAAAGGGGTATGGAAATACTCACGTTGATATAGGCATTACAAGATGATATAAAAGATTAAAGTAAGATCCAAAAGATAATCCAAAGTATTCATTTCAAGGCACCTAAAAATGTATTACAAGTTTAAGGTTAATAATAAGTTTGGCGTTTAAATACGTATTAGGGTTTCAATAGGATTATGGGTTTTTTGATAAATAGTAATTTACAAAGCAATTATTTACATTCTTAATCCATTAGAAGAATTATATATGTAAATATTTTAGAAATGTCTTTAGGTATAAATATAGCTATAATTTAATGTATAAATAAATCTTTATAATTATTTACAAATAATTAGAATAATATATAGATTAACATCAATAATATTAATCTAAACCATTTGTTATGGTATATTGTTATAAGAAATAATATTTGTAAATAATTTTGTGAAATTATAAGATATATAATTTCCGCAATAAAAGTAATTCATTAAAGGATAACGTTAATATTGTGTCCATTAATAATTTAACGATTCTTAAACTATTGTTTCAAGTTCAATGTTATATAAATAATTATTTAATTATTTTAAAAGAATTTATTTGAATATATAAAAGTTAAATGAACATAAAGAAAAATAATTAAACTTTTAAAAGAATAGCATTTAGATCAATGTTTTATGATTTATTAAAATAAACTAAAACCAGAAAAGAATCCAATTGTATGATTGATCATGTAATGTTTTTTTTATAAGATAAACAATATTTAAAGTCTTTTTAACAAAATATTTAACTAATTATATTCTTTGTTTTAATTAAAATAAAAATGTTAGAGGATATTAAAAGAAATAAATTTTTTTAGAAAAATTTTATTAACTTCTAAATAAAGAAAAATTTGTAAAACTGATTTTTATAATTTTTTTAGAATTCTTTTATGAATTTTTATGAAATTTTAAAGGCTGAAAACTATAGTAAAAAAATATAATGAGGGAGCCCGGGTTCGAACCCGGGTCCTCAAGGTTTGGATGTGAGTGGGGAACCGCTAGACCAAGGCTTACAGCCGTGGTTTAAGTCCATTTTAAAATCTTAAAAACATATGCAGAAAGAAAACCCCCAAAACCTCATGAACCCTAGATCGATTTGAGACCAAATTGATCCACGAAACAACTCTTTGGATGTTGATAACCACGGGGCTTTTGTTCCCCGTGTGAAAACGAGTGGAATGGTGGGTTTACTCACCTGATTTCGAAAGAAAACTGAGCATGCCAGCCGATGAACAAGTCGCGGTGAGGGTGGGATGAAAGGTGATGTTTGAGTGTTTTTTAGATGAAATTGTGAATGGTAATAGCTTAGTAACAGATAATAGATTGATTAGGCGAAGTTAATTTGATTTTTGTGAATGATTAATGGTTCCGCGGTTCTGTGATTAAGGTGTCTCGGTTACACATTCGAACGGGTGGTAACCGGCACTTTAATTTTGATTTATTGATGTCATTAAGTTCGAAACGGGTTCAGGAACGGTTTAATGTGGTTTAATCGTGTTTTAAGCAGCCGTTTTGTGCATATGAAGCTCGCCGGAGCCGTGGCCGGACATTGGCCGGCGGTCAAGGGGCGATGGGGGGAAGGTTTGGTTTTTATGATTTTACAAGAATGGTCCCTGTAGTTTAAGTTTGGTTAATTTACAACCAATGTTTAAGTTTTATTTTTTTAAATAAATTACAATTTAGTCCCTGGTTTTTTATGCTTTAATATTTTATGTCAAAACTTTCATTTATAAGTTTTAATATAATAATCTTATATTATTACAAAATTAATATTATTATCATTAACATTATTATTATTAATATTATTATTATTAATATTATTATTGTTATTATTATTATTATAATAATAATAACTATTTTTAAAATTATTAGCACTTATGTTAAGTTTATAATATTAAGCAAACGTTATAAACACTAAAATTGTTATTATTATTTATTAAATTAATTTGTTAACAACCAAATTAATTATTAAGTATAACAAATCTTAAAGTTTCAAAATTGACATAAAATATCCTTTTAAGATTTAACAAAGTTAACTTTTAAGTTAACGAAAATACGAGATGTTACAGTCTTCCCAACTTAAAAGAATTTCGTCCCGAAATTAAGAATGGACTTAAATGACCAAAAGAGTTAAGATGATAGATAAGTGTACAAACGAACAGTGGTTGACGTTTAATTACAGATGAAACGCTTCACTTTATGGAATCTTACAAGATCCTTGGCATAATGCATGCCAATTTGAACCCTTTCAGTGAAATGTGTGACGTTTTGAGATGAAATGTTGGGAAAACGATGACGAGTTACCGTGGTATGTTAGACTTATAAGCCACAACTTCTAGAATATAATTTCGTAGTAAAATGATGTCTATAAATCAATAAAAGACTAACAGTGATAAGAAAGGTTAACCTTTGGGATTTAAGAATCCCAAACGTCACTATATAACACGATCTTAACGCATTTTTTTGTAAATATTTATTTCTCCTTTGATCAACCATCGGTCTAAGAATAATACGATATGCGAAGAGTTTGGAATGAGTTCACGACGATGATTAGGAACATTATTAAAAGCAGAAAATGAATCGGTCATTCAAAATAACGATCGATATTTTAACGCCATACCACGGTATACGAATATTTGAAACAGATACAAGTAAATTTCTCGACCCGTTATCCCACATAAGTCAATATGGAATTAGTCAATTGGTCTATAATGCACCAATTGTCATCCTGACACCTAAGATAAGAGGCATTTTAGTTAAAAGAAAGTTAAACAGGAGATCCATAGGATCACAAATGTTAGGTCTTGTCATATGTGAAGGTAAGACGTTTAGACACATACCAAGTTAGGTCTTTTCCTTTATGCCAAACCCATGACTACAAGTTTCGAAGGTTTATGAACCTCCACGTCACAATGTAAGTAATAACGAGTCTCGTTGATTGATATCAATTAGAGTTTTAAAGATTTTCAAGGATTCAAAAACGATTCAAGTAATGATGCAAACAATAAGGGAGGTATTTGTAAACATGTTTTGCAAGGAAGCAATCTCTAAGTACGGTTTACATATGCAGTTTAACAACCATAAGCACAGCTGAGAACATTTGTATGACTAGAAAGACATGAGCATAAGTTGATAGTGTCTTTAGCAGAAAGATTGTTTAGGAAGGCTACCATCACGCAATCAGGTTTTGATGATAACTCAAAATGAAAGTCGATGAATAAGGAATAAATGGTTCCATATAGCTAGATCAAATCAAAACATGAGGATAAAGGGAAGAAAATCAATTTAAGAATTTAAATGCTCCAAGCTCGAAAACAAAATCAGCCTAGAGCGATCAGGTCTCCTTTCAAGTTCAGAGATCATGCTTTGGCTTGATAGGTCGAAATACTAACATTGTTTCACCCTTCAAGTTACTACATGCTTCTCGTCACTTGATTACAACCTTGATAAGTTAAAGATCAAGAAATGAGAATAGTCATCAAGGTGTGGTTTTCACTCCTAACTTGATGGTGTATTCCCAAGGCATGACCTCTAACTTACCAATTAAAAAGCTCGATCCCAACTCATTGTTGAGGATCCACAGAAATAAAACGAGGTAACTCACCATTAAGGTAAGGGACGTCTCCCCTATCTTAACGATGTAGTTTTACAAAAACAAAATATAATAGGATGAACTTATTCATCAAAATCCAGAATTCACTCCTACTTTGATGAGGTCGTTTCATTTGAGAAAATACAATACATAAGAATGAAATTATCATCAAGGTATAGAATTCACGCCTATCTTGATGATTGAATTTCATAATAACAAGAAAACAATCGGAAATTGACAATTATCACCAAAGTACGGTTTTCAATCCTATTTTGGTGAGATCATGTCATTCGTGAAATGCAAGTTCCAATGTGAACAATTGAAGTCAATCCTCAAGATAAGGTAATCACCCCAATCCAGAGGATGAAATTTCATAAAACACACGATTGAAAACCATTTATCGAAACGAATAGAGAATCATTAAAGTAAGGGAATCGCCCTTGTTTTGATGAGATAGAGTCATTTAGGAGATACGAGTGTCCTTAGTCATAGGTTGACTTACAAACTCTTGCATCTCCCACGGTGTAAACGATACGAAGTTTGATAAAACAGCGAAAAGAAAAGAATGTCAATTTAGAAATTCAAGAAATTTCAAGTTATAACAATGTAACAAAAGAGAAAATCATGATTACAAGTTTAAGATCAAAGTTCGAGATAGCAGAATTTGTTATGATAGTGTTCAAATCTTGGATGGTTTAAATCGAGAAGACGAAATCAAGGACAAGAATTATTCGATATCACAATGAGATGTGAACATTCGATTCACCATCGAAAGAAAATGGACTTCTCAAATTTTGAGATCAAACATAACCTTATGGAAGACACGCGTACTTATAAGTGGTAACAAAGTTATAATTAGTTTATTCGATCATTGAGGTGAGTGACCACTTATAATATTTGAGTTAACAAAATTAACATTCAATTAGCAAAGTATCCCGAGATGTAGGAATTCCACCTACAACATTGAATGTCTTTAGTTATGGGACACACCCTTAGGAAGAATTTGAAAACCATAAGTAACGATTTAAAGTTTTAAAGATCATTCGGTTTAGATTCCCAATATCTTTGGGTATAACAAGAGTCATGTACACGTTGATCAAGATATAGAAATAGCTACATGAAACGCCTAACGTGTAACGATGTTTAAACGTAGGAGTTGAAAGGTAAGACGAGTTCAATATCACAGGAACATTATGTATGATAAGAATGAGAAGAAACCAGTTCAAGGAATCAAAGATTTTTAAGATACAAAGAGGATGGTTCCATTTAGTAACGCATTACCATTTGGAATCATTGACACGTCAAGGTAAATTGACCCACTTGCCTTAGAGACTTGTGTATGTTGACCATAGTTTATCACTCATCCCAGAAATCCCCAGGTAAGCATAACTGGTCTCGCAATGAGATTTATACGATATGCTTGCCTTAGCCCGAAGGCCTTTTGCCAGGAAATCCAGAATACAGGTGTCTATGTGTCACACAAATTTCTTAGGTTTATGAAATCAAAACCTTGATGAGATTTTCATAGATTAGACATAGAGTCTAAGGAGTTAATCCCACGATGATAAGTGTAGATTCCACATGTCGTTGAGAATAAGTTTAGGAAGTTCATTTGTCGGGGAGAATCAAAGAGTTAAAGTTAAGTTTAGGGAGACAAGTAACTAAGTTTTAAACATTTAAAAGGCAATCCTATGCTAAAGCATCAAGTTGCACAAAGGCATCCCTAAATAGATAGCATCATGTGACATGCAAACAATATGTAACCACAAAAGTATAAGGATCTTTCTATGAGGTTCATGCATCTATAGTCTAGGTCACCATTTCTAATAACCTAAATTCCTATAGTTATGGGCTCTGATACCAATCTGTCACACCCCAACCTTGACGGCGGAAACGTCGAGGTGTGAGAGTTACGATTGTTCACAGCCACATAACGCTATTATTAGTTCCAAATATATTAATCAAGATTCAATTGTAACAATACAAGTAAATGTTCAAACAAAGTTACATCCAGAATACAAGTATAAAAGTATCCAGATCATTCGTTTATTTCTCTAAGTCCAATCCTAACTGTGATAAGCTTCAAAGAGTAACCTGAAACATGTTAAAAATAAAAGGTCAACATAAAAATGTTGGTGAGCATTCCATAGTTTTCAATACATAAGTATATAAAGATGGCAATTCAAGTCATAAGTTAGTGAATAAAGTGATTAGGGATGTTATGAACAATGCAACAATCAAACCTCGACAAAGTTTTGCAAGTCTTATACATTAAAAGTATATATGATCAGCTAAGTGTATTTGGTTCCCTAGTGCACAAGCATACGGCTCCTAGGAGTCGGCAATACATCGACTTTAGCACCAAATAGGTTGTCTGTCCCATAGATCTATGACTTCGCTGGGCTAGCAATAGTTAATGATTGTACATATAATGCCATAACATGGTAACCACAAAAGTTCAACTAACCACAACTTTAAATAAATTGCCATAAAGTTTACAAGTCTCGAATAAGTTTACAAGTGCAATAATATAAGTTAACATGTTTCATCCCAAAGTGTGAAAATAAGAAAAAGGGGTATGGAAATACTCACGTTGATATAGGTATTACAAGATGATATAAAAGATTAAAGTAAGATCCAAAAGATAATCCAAAGTATTCATTTCAAGGCACCTAAAAATGTATTACAAGTTTAAGGTTAATAATAAGTTTGGCGTTTAAATACGTATTAGGGTTTCAATAGGATTATGGGTTTTTTGATAAATAGTAATTTACAAAGCAATTATTTACATTCTTAATCCATTAGAAGAATTATATATGTAAATATTTTAGAAATGTCTTTAGGTATAAATATAGCTATAATTTAATGTATAAATAAATCTTTATAATTATTTACAAATAATTAGAATAATATATAGATTAACATCAATAATATTAATCTAAACCATTTGTTATGGTATATTGTTATAAGAAATAATATTTGTAAATAATTTTGTGAAATTATAAGATATATAATTTCCGCAATAAAAGTAATTCATTAAAGGATAACGTTAATATTGTGTCCATTAATAATTTAACGATTCTTAAACTATTGTTTCAAGTTCAATGTTATATAAATAATTATTTAATTATTTTAAAAGAATTTATTTGAATATATAAAAATTAAATGAACATAAAGAAAAATAATTAAACTTTTAAAAGAATAGCATTTAGATCAATGTTTTATGATTTATTAAAATAAACTAAAACCAGAAAAGAATCCAATTGTATGATTGATCATGTAATGTTTTTTTTATAAGATAAACAATATTTAAAGTCTTTTTAACAAAATATTTAACTAATTATATTCTTTGTTTTAATTAAAATAAAAATGTTAGAGGATATTAAAAGAAATAAATTTTTTTAGAAAAATTTTATTAACTTCTAAATAAAGAAAAATTTGTAAAACTGATTTTTATAATTTTTTAGAATTCTTTTATGAATTTTTATGAAATTTTAAAGGCTGAAAACTATAGTAAAAAAAATATAATGAGGGAGCCCGGGTTCGAACCCGGGTCCTCAAGGTTTGGATGTGAGTGGGGAACCGCTAGACCAAGGCTTACAGCCGTGGTTTAAGTCCATTTTAAAATCTTAAAACATATGCAGAAAGAAAACCCCAAAACCTCATGAACCCTAGATCGATTTGAGACCAAATTGATCCACGAAACAACTCTGTGGATGTTGATAACCACGGGGCTTTTGTTCCCCGTGTGAAAACGAGTGGAATGGTGGGTTTACTCACCTGATTTCGAAAGAAAACTGAGCATGCCAGCCGATGAACAAGTCGCGGTGAGGGTGGGATCAAAGGTGATGTTTGAGTGTTTTTTAGATGAAATTGTGAATGGTAATAGCTTAGTAACAGATAATAGATTGATTAGGCGAAGTTAATTTGATTTTTGTGAATGATTAATGGTTCCGCGGTTCTGTGATTAAGGTGTCTCGGTTACACATTCGAACGGGTGGTAACCGGCACTTTAATTTTGATTTATTGATGTCATTAAGTTCGAAACGGGTTCAGGAACGGTTTAATGTGGTTTAATCGTGTTTTAAGCAGCCGTTTTGTGCATATGAAGCTCGCCGGAGCCGTGGTCGGACATTGGCCGGCGGTCAAGGGGCGATGGGGGGAAGGTTTGGTTTTTATGATTTTACAAGAATGGTCCCTGTAGTTTAAGTTTGGTTAATTTACAACCAATGTTTAAGTTTTATTTTTTTAAATAAATTACAATTTAGTCCCTGGTTTTTAATGCTTTAATATTTTATGTCAAAACTTTCATTTATAAGTTTTAATATAATAATCTTATATTATTACAAAATTAATATTATTATCATTAACATTATTATTATTATTAATATTATTATTATTAATATTATTATTGTTATTATTATTATTATAATAATAATAACTATTTTTAAAATTATTAGCACTTATGTTAAGTTTATAATATTAAGCAAACGTTATAAACACTAAAATTGTTATTATTATTTATTAAATTAATTTGTTAACAACCAATTAATTATTAAGTATAACAAATCTCAAAGTTTCAAAATTGACATAAAATATCCTTTTAAGATTTAACAAAGTTAACTTTTAAGTTAACGAAAATACGAGATGTTACATGTTTCTTCGATTTCCAAGAAATTGGGGGCCCTCCCAAAAGCAACAAATAACCTGTTCTGGATCGTCTCGTCGACGGACAACCAAGCCAGTCGGCGTCACAGTATGACACTAGTTGAGTTCCACCTTCCTTTGGTAAGAGGATTCCTTGACCCGGTGTGACCTTTAAATAACGTAGTACACGCATCGCGGCATTCCAGTGACTTTGACGTGGATCGGCAACAAATTGACTAAGTAAATTGACGGAATATGCCACATCTGGACGCGTTGCTTGGAGGTACAAAGCTTTCCGATTAACCGCCGATAAGACCCGGCATCCACCTTTTCTTCTTCAAGATCACGGTCCAATTTAAATTTTGTTCTATTGGAAATGGGCTTGGCCGACATCCTTCCAGACCAATCTCCTTCAAGATGTCTAGCGTGTATTTCCGTTGACTCAACACGAGACCGTCTTCAGTTCTAGCCACCTCTATACCCAGAAAGTACTTCAAGGTGCCTAGATCCTTGATGGTGAAAAGCTCATGAAGATGTTTCTTCGTGTGGTTGATCATTGGCAGATTGTTTCCCACGATGATGACATCATCGACATATATTAAGGCGGCAGTGAAGGTGTTCTCCTCTTTGCAAATGAAGAGGGAATGATCCGCCTTCGACTGTGTGTAGCCGAGATGTACAAGGGCTTTGGTGAACTTGTGATACCAATTACGGGATGCCTGCTTGAGACCATACAGGGACTTTCGGAGCCTACAAACTCGCATTTCAGCTTGGGTAGAGAAGCCTTGGGGCAGCTTCATGTAAACCTCTTCCTCCAAGTCGCCGTGTAGGAAGGCGTTGTTTACATCGAGCTGATGGATTAGCCAATTCTTCTTGACCGCCAAACTGAGTAGTGTGCGCATTGTTACGAGCTTGGGGACAGGGGCAAACGTGTCATGATAATCTACCCCCTCCATTTGTGTGAATCCCTTTGCGACAAGTCGTGCTTTGTATCGTTCCACTTCACCATTAGGTTGGTATTTGATTTTGTACACCCATTTCGAGTCAATAGCTTTCTTGCCCTTCGGTAGTTGCTCCAAAGTCCAAGTGCCATTTTCCTCGAGTGCACGTATTTCCCGTTTCATTGCCTCTCGCCAACGTACATCCTGTGATGCTTCATGAAAATTCTTAGGCTCATCTTGCGAAGAGATGGCCGCAAGGAAAGCTTTATGTTTAGGGGAGAATTATCATAAGAAATGTAATTTGCAAGGGGATGTACCGTAGAGCTTTATGGCGAGGTGCTCGGGGCAGCTTGATCGGGGATCGAATGCGCATGGTCGATGGACGGTGGAAGCTGAACGTTGAAGTCTTTGAATCGGGTAGGTTGTGTTTTCATGCGTTGTAGTCGAGGGGTTGTGTTGCCGAGATCGGGATTCGTCCACGGGGCTGGGCCGTCACTTGGTATGGAGTTATTTGTTGCTGGGCTGTCGGTTAGGGATGGGCTGGTGTTTGGGCTATCCGTTGTTGGGCCATCGTTAGCTGTTTGGTGTGATGTGGGGGTGTGGGCCTCTTCTGGTCCATGGGGCCCATCAGTGGGGTGCAGATCAGTTTCATTGTTGTCGGGCTGGTCTGGCTCGCAAGGGGCTGGTCCATCGCTTGTGGTTCCGGGGCTGGTTCCTGGGCTCAATCCGGACCATTGACCATATTGCTGTATCACCTCCTCATCACCATTGTAATTGCAATTCTTTCCATCAGCATAGGGAAAGATGTTTTCAACAAACCTCACATCACGACTTGTTATCATTTTCTTTCCCTCAATGTCGTAGATCTTGTAGCCTTTCGTTCCGTAGGGATACCCCAAGAAGATACCCGGTTTGCCTCTAGGGCAAACTTGTCTCCTTTGGTGTCGGTGTTCCAAAATAAGCCAAGCAACCAAGAATTCGCATGTGATCGTAGGATGGCCTCTTGTTGTATACAATTTCATAAGGTGCCTTGTAGTTAATCACTTTTAAGGGTAACCGGTTGATGATGTAGGCCGCTGTCATTACACACTCCCCCCAAAATCGTATTGGCAAGTTTGCTTCAAATCGGATCGCACGGGCTATTTCTAAAAGGTGCCTGTGCTTGCGCTCTACAACCCCATTTTGTTGTGGGGTGTGGGGGCACGTGGTTTCGAGCATGATTCCATGCTCGTTATAGAAGGACTTCATTCGGTTTGAGGTGAATTCTCCCCCGTTGTCACAACGTATACGTCCTACTTCCCTTTTAAATTGATTTTTGATCATATTGACAGAGTTGATTAACAATCACTTGCCTCGCTCTTTTGTTTAATAATATAAACCCATACAGCTCTGCTGAAATCGTCGACGATGGTGAGAAAATAGCTCCCGTTTGTGAGAGAAAAAGTACGATAACCTCCCCAGATATCGCAATGAATCATGTCAAAACAATTAACGGTTTTTATTGAGCTTAATTGAAAAGGAAGTCTAGACATTTTAGCTTTAATGCATGAATCACAAAAAATATTCTTCGTACTGGGAGAAACCTCCAAAAAATCAACATGAGACAGTTTAACGTTTGAAGGGTGACCAAGACACTTATGCCATTGCTCAACTGTGGTTGCCACCATTGCTCTTCTTACTTCTTTTCTTGTCTTCATCTTGTATAATCCACCGTCACATCTACCCGACCCAATTAGGCTCCCCGTGCTCAAGCCCTGTATCACAAAGAAATCCGGAAATAAAGTGACGGCACAATGCAGTTCTTTCGTTAGTCGGCTTACTGAAATCAGATTGTATTTAAAATTTGGAACAAACAAAACTCCTTTGATTTTTATGGCTCCTGTGAAAGAGACGTCTCCCTTTCCTTCGACCGGGACTCGGTCACCATTCGGAATAGTGACAGGTGCCTCGTTACTTCGATGGATAAGTTTTCTAGAGTCTCTTTCACACAAGTCATATGTTCAGTAGCCCCCATGTCTACGATCCACTCACCATTGTCGTTAAACATACCTGCTATGTTGGCCACTGGCCCGTTGGTTTCTTTCTTTTGATCACCATGTTTGCCAAAGAGTTTGAGGAATGCCTCGTATTGTTCATCTATGATGCCTGGGATCTGGCTTGATGTCTCCACGGCCGCTGCCTTTGGCTTAACTGTTTCTCTTTTACTCTTCCCGGGCCACCAGTCAGGATACCCTATTCTCTTGAAACAGCCTTCTGCCGTGTGGCCATCCTTATCACACACCGAACAGTGACCCGTTTTCTCACCATCCTTCTTGACTCTCGGTCCACTAGTCCGGCGCTGTGATTGCATCGTGCGCATGGCAGGTTGGGCGGCCTGAAAAGCCGCAGCTTCTGTTGTGGTCGTTCCCGGCTTGTTGGACGTGATATTGCGTTGTTGTTCATCCTCGGCGATAAGGTGGTAAGCGGTTCCCATTGAGGGAGTTGGCTTCATCGCCAAGATTTGAGTTTTTATTACGAAGAATTCTGAATTTAAACCCATAAAGAACTCGTAGAGCCTCTCCTTGTCTTTTAGTTCAACAAGCTTTTTGCCAAGATCGCACTTGCAACCTGTGACGCCCTAAACCCGGCAGGGCACCGGAGGCACGTCATGCAGTTGGATTAATATTTTAAACACAAATCAGAGCTTTCTATTTACAGCAGAAGACTTTAAACACTATTATATATATTAACCCAACTTTTTAAAACATTTTACATATGACTGTATTTAATTATACATTATTAACAAGCCCTAAATCCTATGCCAGCAGTTGCTCCGGGATAGCGTCCTCATCAGCTCATACTTGCTTTCCTCTATTATCAGAAGATCCCTCCTTACCTAGCACACACAACACACTCAAATATCAGATAAACTGGTGAGTTCTAATTTTCATTATAACATTAACAACATTTTCACACACACCACAGCTATCTTTTTATTGGCAATATTATAAATTCAACTTTTATCATTATTCTGTCCCACTGGACCTGTCCCATCGAACGTCGGTTGCCCACATCTAGCAACTACCAGTTCCCCATACCCAGTAACGTCGGTTGCCCACATCCAGCAACTACCAGTTACTACACTCAGAAACATCGGTTACCCACATCCAGCACTACCAGTTTCCCATACTCGGTAACGTCGGTTGCCCACATCTAGCAACTACCGGTTACCATACCCAGAGACATCGGTTGCCCACATCTAGCAACTACCAGTCTCCCATACCCAGTAACGTCGGTTGCCCACATCCAGCAACTACCGGTTACTATCTCTCATCCAGTAGGATGCCAAATAATCATCTAGGGTCGTCACTATAAGATGTTCACAAAGCTGAGTGATCGTCATCACTCCTATCAAACTGTACAGTTTCACACTCAGGCATCTTACCCTAACTGGCCTGTTGAGATTTACATCACATTACCATTTCAAAAACATTTCTTTTATTTATTGCCAATATTATCACATTCACTCACACCCCACCCATTCTTTCTTTTAGCACCAGTTTTAACACGTTCTCATTAATCATCACACCCCATCTGACCCATTGGAATCATTACCATCACGTAATGATTAACAATGCTCAGATGACTATCTTTTACACTCTACCTGACCCATTGCAATCATTACTATCATGTAATGATTAACAATGTTCAGATGACTATCTTTTACACTCTACCTGACCCATTGCAATCATTACTATCATGTAATGATTAACAATGTTCAGGTAATCAGTTATTACACCCACTTTCCCTTTAACAGCTTTACAAACTGTTAGAAACACATCACACTACTATCACAAATCTGGTACTAAAACATTTAATTCATTTATCATTATATGTGTGCTAGCCCGAATGTTAAAACCAAACGTTTAAAAAGGGCTTAGAACTCACCTTATCAACTTTCTCACGACAAGCTACACAATCCACGTATACGAGGTAACTAGTCCTTCCTCTAATCAAGGTATATCTAAAGCAATAAACCCTGATTCAATAACTTATTCTCAAACAGACCCTCATGCGATTGAACACTTATGCGAATGAGCATTCATGCGACTAGACCTATGCGAATGAACCATGCGACTGAACCTTCAGTCGTACGACTAGCCGTTCATTCGCACGATTGAGTTCTCATTCGTATCCTGTGCTCACTCGTCTTCATTCGGTCTTCCAACCAGGCGACTGAGTTCCAACCGTACGATTGAACCTCCATTCGCACTCAGTCGTACGACTAAATTCTCATTCGTGCGACTGAGGTCTGCGATTGAGCCCATTCGCCTGAAACGGATCAGCAGCTGTGTTCTTGACGTTTTTGATCCAAACTCACTCAAAATTTGAGTTTTAACCATCCAAATCATATCATATTCAAAACAGATCCTATACACATCGTTTACAATGGTTTCGGACCATTATTTCATCAAAATTTCACAAAAACTTGGATTGAATTCTTGGATTTTAAATTCAGAAATGGACCAGACCAATTTACTGATTTAAACAGGTTATTGGATCAAACTCAACCAGTTACACAGCTTATAATATCTCCGGATTGATCCGTGATGTTCAAAACTTACCAAATGGAGTTTCGCCTAGTCGATTTCGTGAGAACAGGGTTTTTGGGTGTGAAGGGGACAAGAGAACAGAATTGGTGCAGATAGAGATCTGCCCTTAAACCCCTGCACCGCCCTACTTATCCATAAACTAAACTTAACCGCCTCACCTTCAGTCGCACGACTGAACCATTCGTACGACTGAACTGTGCGACTGAAGCTCATATGCCTACGATTTGTACGACTGAGTCTCAATCGCACATAAGGAATGCGACTGAAGTTCATTCGCATATGACTTATGCGACTGAACACTTAAACACTAAAACACCTCAACTTAATTTAATTAATCATAACTATAATATAATTTACAAGTCCGGATTTAGAGACCGGATGTTACAACTCTCCCCCCCTTAAATAGGTTTCGTCCTCGAAACCAACTATTTAAACAATTGGGGATAATCTCTTTTCATCTCCTCTTCTGATTCCCAAGTGAAATCAGACCCCTTTCTATTTGACCACTGCACTTTAACTAATTCAATAGTTTTATTCCTCAGCCTTTTCACCTTTCTGTCTACTATAGCAGTAGGTTTCTCAACATAGTTTAACTTATCATCCACTTCTATATCATCCAAAGGTACATAAGCATTCTCTTCAGCCAAACACTTGCGCAACTGTGATACATGAAAGGTTGGGTGAATTCCTTGCAACTGATCGGGTAATTCTAGTTTATAGGCCACTTCCCCAATCCGTTCTATAATGCTAAACGGTCCTATAAAACGAGGACTCAACTTTCCCCTCTTTCTGAATCTGATAATTCCCTTCCAAGGAGATACCTTCAACATAACTCTATCTCCTACTTCAAACTCTATATGCCTTCGCCTTTTATCTTCATAAGACTTATGTCGATCCTGTGCTGCTTTAAACCGAGCTTTGATTTGATCTAGTTTCTCATTCGTAGCTTGTACAATTTCCAAACTGCCCAACTCTTTCTGCCCAACTTCTCCCCAACATATAGGACTCCTACACTTCCTGCCATATAACATCTCATAAGGGGCTCTCCCAATCGTAGAATGATAACTATTATTGAAGGAGAATTCAACTAATGGCAGATGACTATCCCAACTACCACCGAAATCTATAACACAAGCCCGTAACATGTCTTCAACTGTTTGGATAGTCCTTTCAGTTAACCCATCAGTTTCTGGGTGAAAAGATGTGCTATGTAACAAACGAATACCCATATCTTCATGAAACTTTCTCCAAAACCTCGAAGTAAAACGTGTATCTCTATCTGTCACAATAGACAATGGTACCCCGTGTCGAGCAACAATCTCTCGAATAAACAGTTCTGCTAACTTCTCAGAGTTATACGTCTCCTTGATTGGTAAGAAATGTCCACTACGTGTCAATCTATCCACTATGACCCAAATGGTATCATAACCTTTAGCTGTACGTGGAAGCTTAGTTATGAAATCCATTGTCAATTCTTCCCACTTCCATTTCGGGATCTCTAAGGGTTGAAGCTTACCATATGGTTTTGATGCTCAGCTTTGACCTGAAGACACGTCAAACACCTATTTACGTACTGCATCACATTAAACTTCATACCGGGCCACCAATATTCTTGTTTCAAATCTTTGTACATCTTAGTAGCACCAGGATGTATAGAATATCTGGATTTATGAGCTTCATCTAACACCAATTCCCTCATCTTAATCGGAATCCACATACGACCACATTTCGTTTTAACCCCAAAACTATTTTCTTCCAAATCCTTTATTTGACCCTTCATTCGTTCCTGCTTCACATTTCTCTTCTTCAAGGCTTCCAATTGGGCTTCTCGTAACTGATGCATAAAATCTGGGGTTATCACTAACTTGTATGACTTAACTCGAATTGGAGGGTGTTCATTCTTTCTACTTAACGCGTCAGCAACCACATTTGCTTTACCAGGATGGTAAAGTATTTCACAATCATAATCTTTCACCAAGTCTAACCATCTCCGCTGGCGCATGTTCAATTCCTTCTGATCAAAGAAATACTTCAAACTCTTATGATCTGTGTAAATCGTACATTTCACCCCATACAAATAATGCCTCCATATCTTCAAGGCAAATACCACTGCTGCCAGTTCTAAATCATGTGTCGGATAATTCTTTTCATGTTCTTTCAATTGCCTGGAAGCATAAGCTATCACTCGTCCCCTCTGCATCAATACACAGCCTAGACCTTGATACGAAGCATCTGAATAAATCACCAAATCTTCATTTCCATCTGGCAACGACAATATTGGTGATTGGGTTAATTTCTGCTTCAGTTTTTGAAATGCATTTTCTTGTTCTGGTCCCCAAACGTATTCTTCATTCTTCCTCGTCAGTTTCGTTAACGGGATGCGATTTGGCAAAACCCTGAATAAATCTTCTATAGTAACCAGCCAGACCCAAGAAACTGCGGACCTCAGATGGCGTCTTTGGAGGACTCCACCTCACTACTGTTTCAATCTTGGTAGGGTCTACTAAAATACCTTCCGCATTAATTACATGTCCTAAAAACTGTACTTCCCGCAACCAAAACTCACACTTAGAAAATTTTGCATAAAGCCTTTCTTTTCTCATCTTTCCAATACTTCACGAAGATGGCAAGCATGATCTCCCTTATTCTTCGAATAGATCAGTATATCATCAATAAACACAATTACTGATCGATCTAACATTAGCTTGCACACCCTATTCATCAAATCCATAAAAGTAGCAGGGGCATTCGTCAACCCAAAGGACATAACCAGAAATTCATAATGACCATAGCGGGTACGAAACGCTGTCTTAGGTATATCTTCTTCCCTAACTTTCAACTGACGATATCCCGAGCGAAGGTCTATCTTAGAAAACCAACTGGCTCCCTGTAGCTGATCAAACAAATCATCTATTCGTGGGAGTGGATACTTATTCTTTATTGTCAACTTGTTTAATTCTCTGTAATCAATACACATATGCATACTCCCATCTTTTTCTTCACAAACAATACTGGAGCACCCCATGGGGAAGAACTGGCTTAATGAAACCTCTTTCTAGCAAGTCTTCAGTCTGTTTCATTAACTCTTTCAATTCTGATGGAGCTAATCTATAAGGTGGCTTAGCGACTGGCTTAGCACCCGGAACCAATTCAATTCTAAACTCAACTTCACGATCTGGAGGAATACCCGGTAATTCTTCTGGAAACACATCTACAAAATCTCTAACCACAGGAATGTCTTCTATCTTTCTTACAGACTTTTGGGAATCAATTACATATATCAAATAAGATGCACATCCGCGGCTCATTAACTTATCAGCTTTTATCATAGATATTATTTTCACAGTTGACTCCTCTCTATCACCATATACATTAATTGTTTTCCCATCTGGTGCTCTTAATTGAATTAACTTCTTATTACATATAATATGGGCTTCATGGTTTACCAACCAATCCATACCCAATACTACATCAAACCCTCCTAACACCATTGGATATAGTTTAACAGGTAACTTATATCCTTCTAATTCAATATAACAACCATCAATCATATTACTAATCATCACAGATCTATCATTAGCAGTTTCAACTACAAAAGCTACCTCTAATGGTCGAACTTTACATGCAAGCATAGGGCAAAAATCAATAGATACAAAACTTCCACTTGCACCAGAATCAAATAACACATTAGCTGGAATTCCATTCACTAAAAACGTACCTGAAACTACATCTGGCAACGCTTTAGCCTCACTGGCTGTCATAGAATATGCTCGCCCCTTGGCCACACTCGACCCTTCTCCTGACCCTTTCATCGATCTAACCGGTTCAGGCTTTCTAACTACAACTTTGGACATTCACTTCGAATATGCCCCGTTTCACCGCACTCATAACATTTACGAGGACCTTCACTACATTCATTAGCATAATGTCCCGTCTTTCCACATCTAAAACAATTCCTGCTACCCATCATACATTCACCCTGATGTAGCCTACCACATCTCCCACAACGTGGCAGCTCATTTCTGACATTCCTCGGGAATTGACCCCTTCCAAACCTACCTTTCTTTTGAGAACTCGGATTCTCAAATCTTCTTTGCACTACAGGTTCTTCACGTCTCCTTTTACTTCCGTCAGGAGCAACATTACTACCATAAACTTCTTGGTACATATCTGCAGCTAAGTTTACCGTCAACTGGTAACTACTCGGAGCAGATGATCTAACCAACTTTCTGACTTCCTGAGGCAACCCCTGTGTATACCTCAAAATTTTCCTCTTCAGGAACCACCAAATGAGGCACCAACCGCACCATCTCCTCAAACTTAGACGTGTATTCCCTATGAGACATATTACCTGCCTGAAATTGCAGGAAACTCATTTCTATTCGATCCATCTCGCCTTTCGGACAAAACTTGTCCGACACTAACTTTCTAAATTTAGGCCACAACATTTTGTCAGTAGCCTCCTCACCTAACGTCTGGATAATCGTATCCCACCAATACAGAGCCTCACCTACAAACGAGTGGGCTGCAAACTTTACCTTCTGATCCTCCCTACACTCACTCAACTTGATCACGGCTTCCATTTCACGAAGCCATTTATAAGTGGCTACCACATCCATAGCCCCAGAAAATCGTGGAGGATTACATTTTTTAAACTGACTATATGTAACTCCCTTTTCTCACTAGACCCCTTAGCTTTATCAACATTCCTACTTTCATCAGGTCTAGCTGTATTCAAGGCTTTACGAACCTCCTCAGCAATTGCATCACGGAATTGCTGCCTCGTCATACTAAGCACCTCGGTGCTCTCATCAACATTTCTTTCCGAGGTTCCGCCTTGCATTCTTTCACTCTCCCTATCAGCCATAACCTATTAAACGAGATCAGGATTATTTGGTACCCACATGTAAGTATATAACCAGGATACTATAAGTAAAGTAAATTATTAATAATGTTGGCCAAGTACTATTAATTGTTTACTTTACTTTTACTATTCTCGTTATTCCTTCTCATGATAGTCCCATCACCTTCTCTTGTTTTTAATAAACTATTCTATCTAGCTATCCCTGCTGGCATATCTATTTTCTAGTTAAAGTCTAGTTATTATAACCCTAGATCCCTTTAACTACTGCTCTGATACCAACCTGTGACGCCCTAAACCCGGCAGGGCACCGGAGGCACGCCATGCAGTTGGATTAATATTTTAAACACAAATCAGAGCTTTCTATTTACAGTAGAAGACTTTAAACACTATTATATATTAACCCAACTTTTTAAAACATTTTACATATGACTGTATTTAATTATACATTATTAACAAGCCCTAAATCCTATGCCAGCAGTTGCTCCGGGATAGCGTCCTCATCAGCTCATACTTGCTTTCCTCTATTATCAGAAGATCCCTCCTTACCTAGCACACACAACACACTCAAAATATCAGATAAACTGGTGAGTTCTAATTTTCATTATAACATTAACAACATTTTCACACACACCACAGCTATCTTTTTATTGGCAATATATAAATTCAACTTTTATCATTATTCTGTCCCACTGGACCTGTCCCATCGAACGTCGGTTGCCCACATCTAGCAACTACCAGTTCCCCATACCCAGTAACGTCGGTTGCCCACATCCAGCAACTACCAGTTACTACACTCAGAAACATCGGTTGCCCACATCCAGCAACTACTAGTTTCTCATACTCGGTAACGTCGGTTGCCCACATCTAGCAACTACCGGTTACCATACCCAGAGACATCGGTTGCCCACATCTAGCAACTACCAGTCTCCCATACCCAGTAACGTCGGTTGCCCACATCCAGCAACTACCGGTTACTATCTCTCATCCAGTAGGATGCCAAATAATCATCTAGGGTCGTCACCATAAGATGTTCACAAAGCTGAGTGATCGTCATCACTCCTATCAAACTGTACAGTTTCACACTCAGGCATCTTACCCTAACTGGCCTGTTGAGATTTACATCACATTACCATTTCAAAAACATTTCTTTTATTTATTGCCAATATTATCACATTCACTCACACCCCACCCATTCTTTCTTTTAGCACCAGTTTTAACATGTTCTCATTAATCATCACACCCCATCTGACCCATTGGAATCATTACCATCATGTAATGATTAACAATGCTCAGATGACTATCTTTTACACTCTACCTGACCCATTGCAATCATTACTATCATGTAATGATTAACAATGTTCAGATGACTATCTTTTACACTCTACCTGACCCATTGCAATCATTACTATCATGTAATGATTAACAATGTTCAGGTAATCAGTTATTACACCCACTTTCCCTTTAACAGCTTTACAAACTGTTAGAAAACACATCACACTACTATCACAAATCTGGTACTAAAACATTTAATTCATCTATCATTATATGTGTGCTAGCCCGAATGTTAAAACCAAACGTTTAAAAAGGGCTTAGAACTCACCTTATCAACTCTCTCATGACAAGCTACACAATCCACGTATACGAGGTAACTAGTCCTTCCTCTAATCAAGGTATATCTAAAGCAATAAACCCTGATTCAATAACTTATTCTCAAACAGACCCTCATGCGATTGAACACTTATGCGAATGAGCATTCATGCGACTAGACCTATGCGAATGAACCATGCGACTGAACCTTCAGTCGTACGACTAGCCGTTCATTCGCACGATTGAGTTCTCATTCGTATCCTGTGCTCACTCGTCTTCATTCGGTCTTCCAACCAGGCGACTGAGTTCCAACCGTACGATTGAACCTCCATTCGCACTCAGTCGTACGACTAAATTCTCATTCGTGCGACTGAGGTCTGCGATTGAGCCCATTCGCCTGAAACGGATCAGCAGCTGTGTTCTTGACGTTTTTGATCCAAACTCACTCAAAATTTGAGTTTTAACCATCCAAATCATATCATATTCAAAACAGATCCTATACACATCGTTTACAATGGTTTCGGACCATTATTTCATCAAAATTTCACAAAAACTTGGATTTGAATTCTTGGATTTTAAATTCAGAAATGGACCAGACCAATTTACTGATTTAAACAGGTTATTGGATCAAACTCAACCAGTTACACAGCTTATAACATCTCCGGATTGATCCGTGATGTTCAAAACTTACCAAAATGGAGTTTCGCCTAGTCGATTTCGTGAGAACAGGGTTTTGGGTGTGAAGGGGACAAGAGAACAGAATTGGTGCAGATAGAGATCTGCCCTTAAACCCCTGCACCGCCCTACTTATCCATAAACTAAACTTAACTGCCTCACCTTCAGTCGCACGACTGAACCATTCGTACGACTGAACTGTGCTACTGAAGCTCATATGCCTACGATTGTACGACTGAGTCTCAATCGCACATAAGGAATGCGACTGAAGTTCATTCGCATATGACTTATGCGACTGAACACTTAAACACTAAAACACCTCAACTTAATTTAATTAATCATAACTATAATATAATTTACAAGTCCGGATTTAGAAACCGGATGTTACACAACCGCTGCATTCACACCGTGGGTTGGGAAGCATTGAGTCAATCTCATCCCACAATCCACGCAAGCGTGTGTAGTAGGCTGAGACCAAAGACCCTTCCTGGCGTGTCAAAGAGATTGCTTGTTTTAATTCGTATGCCCTTGGTGCACTTTCTTTCCCAAATCGTTCGTGGAGATCATCCCATATCTCCTTCGCCGTGTTTGCGTACTTCACGCTCCCCCGGATGTCTTTTTCCATGGCGGTGGTGAGCCAACCCCTGATCATTGCATCGCAACGCATCCAGGGCATGTATTTTTCATCAGTCTTCTCCGGTTTGCCAAGGTTCCATCGACGAAACCGATCTTTTTTGGCGAACAAGAAATTGGTCATCTCTTGAACCCAATCGTTGAAGTTGTTGTCGGTCAACGTCTCATTGACATGGAGTTGTTTGGGGTAGTCGGAGGGGTGAAGATAGAAAGAGGAGTTTGAATCGATGGATCCATTGCTGGATCCCTGCTCGGACGCATCTGTTTTGTCACCCGCCATCAGTCGGTGTTCTTGATGATCTTAATCGTGACCGACCCGCTCTGATACCATAAAGAAACGATATGCAGAGGGAATCACAGACTAATTTCATTCATGATTGTTATCATTAATCGAGAGGTCCATAATCTTAAATACAAGAGAAATTGTGCTACTAATAAGGAAAAGATAATATGATATGCATGCATGCTAACTAACTCCACGAGATATGGGATCAAGATAAGAACGACTCCAATATATAGGTGTTAGAATTTCTGGAATATTGGATTCTAACAACCCAAATGTCATAGATTTCGGGTTGGTCAAAGGTTGGGTCGGTCTCACAATAACATACATTGTTGCTAGAAAAAAAAACGATGCCATTCAAATATAACAGAATGTCTTTTAAAGTTATTCCTTACGAAATTTCATGTTTTGAACCGATCAACAACATCTTTAGTGATTATATTGAAAATAATTGTTTTTGATATAGCAAATACAAACATCATTTCATATATTCATCACCGATCTGATTACACAAATCTTTTCACACGCTTCATTAAATAAAACATCTCTCAATACTCATGTTGCAAGCGATATAACCAATGTTAACTTCAATATGCTTGTTTGCAACCAGTAGAACTAATTAATAAACGAGTAAAAAAATAAGAATCAACTAAGGATATAAGTTTTTAATTCTATTATTTTACAATCGACACAACTAATACAAGAATAGTTATTTAAACTTATATATAACCTTTTTTTTACTTTTTTAACTTACGAAAAAACTCATATAATTTTTTTAAACAGATGAACAACGAGAAAGTAATATATTTTTTTCTTGAAAAAACAATGATGTCACTCGTAAAAAAAATTCAATATTATCCGTCATTCACATATTACACGCTATTTTTAAAACAAAAAACGATTTCAATGAATCCCGTTTTCCCCGATATACCTCCACTCCAGGTTCCGAGGACCAAGATCTCTCATTTAAAAAAAAAATCATCTACAAATATTCTACGCATTGATTTAAAGAGAAAACACTTGTACCTTTTTGCAAATATCTCCGCTGTATTGTTTTGAACGAAATAGAGACAACGTGACCGAACGAACGAACAAAACCACAACTTGCCTTCAGCCGACTTACTTGTAAATATCTAAAACACCAAATTAATTCCTCAATTCCAGAACAATCACGCAACAACCACTCGTACATCTCGCATAACAACTTATACCTTTCATCGCACCCATAATTTCACCTTATACAAAACAAACTAAAACACCAAACATACATCACCACGCACGCGCCCCACTCGCGCGTCGACATATCTATTTCATCGCTGTTATCAATTTTGACTTCAAAAGAAGACCCCGCCAACGGTGTTTCTTCTACTTCTTCCGATTCGCATTGATATATAAAAATCGAAATCACAGCACGTATATTCTCATCATTCTAATGCTTTCTTTCATCTATCTGTAAAAGGAATTATAAGATCTGTAAGTTTAGCTGTTCACAAGCAGTATTTGAATCGCAATTTGGTGCATAATCACACGCATCTTCAGCGAAAACCCCTAATTTGTGAGGAAGAAGGGGGAAAGCTCGATTTCTAGGGCTTTGATCATCGGATATGGCGCAGAAGCAAGGTGGTGGTGGTGGTTTTTTCTCGTCGCTTGCTTCGAGTTTGTCCAATTTCAAGAGCCAAGTTAACTTGTAAGTTTATTATTTTTTGCCTTAATTGTTGTTGTTGATCTCAGATTCGTGGTGTTTTGATGTTGTTTTGACTGTTATTACTTAATTTCTGCTTGAATATGGCGATGTCTGTGTGATTTGTTAGGCAATTGGTTGATTAGATTTAAACTTTGTTTAGCTTATTAGGTTTGATCCATTTGATAATTGATACTTACCGAAAGCTTTGGATTATAATTGTTAATCCGTAGACTAAATACAATTTTATGGATTCCAGATTTGGTGGAACGCGATGAGTTCTGTTTTGGAATAGATCAGGCTAGATCTGATATACTCTTTGGTCTAGAATCATGTGAAAATAACTAAATAAGATGAATACATTAGCAGTATAATTCTCTTAGTTTGTTTAGATAGTACTGCATGTATTTGGATCTTTAAAATGCCTCATTTAAAAGTCAGAATGTTGAATTGCTAATTGGAATTTTTTTTTATCTCTGATTCATTTGGATTCAATTGTTTTGGTAGCTTGCTTGGTTACGAGGGACTGGAGGTGATAAATCCCGAAGGAGGGACGGAAGATGCTGAACTTGAAGCACAAAAAGGGAGATGGAAACAAGAGGTACATTATAATTTTTGTTTCCTTATCCAAGGTCTCATCTTTAGTTTTGTTTATGTACTTATATGGTTCTTTTGCTGAAATTTGTTTTGCATGGATTGAGTTCCATTATATTGCTATCTTTGTTTCAAAAAGTGCGCCTGAGGCGCATCAAGGTGATCTTAACATCACATCTGAATAGGCAGGGCGCAGGGTGTACATGAAGTGAGGACGGGCATATGCTTCTTAGGGCTTTTCAAAGAGTCATCCTTTTGCGCATCCGGGTTCTCTAGTTGCTGTTTTTTAACATGCTTTTAAAAGTCCATTTGCCTAAAAAACTAGAAATCTAAGCAATGTTGCAACATACTCTTTGTTTTTTCATAAACAAACTGAGCTTTACATGAATAGAGAACAATATATTGACTTTTTGTTATATACTGATTCATAAACCTGTTATGTGCTCTGACTTATCAGGTTTGTGCATAATGTTCTGCCTTGAGATGACAAACTTTGTCTTCATAAAATGCTTTCATTTGTTATCTGTGCGGCTTTCACGAAGGGCTCACAATATATTATTTGCAGGATCGTGACAGTCACTGGAAAATGATGCAGAAGTATGTTGGTGCTGATATCACATCCATGGTTACTCTACCGGTGCTCATTTTTGAGCCAATGACAATGCTGCAGAAAATGGCAGAGGTTTGCGGCGTTTGCCCGATATTTATGTATTTGATTTTAGTTGCTGATTTGTATAAGTTTTCGAGTTAATGGTAAGTTTTTTCTGCTATTTCTCTAGTTGATGGAATATTCCTACCTGCTAAAGCTAGCAGATGAATGTGAGGATCCATACATGCGATTGGTGTATGCAGGTAAGAAGCTCTTGCTCGTACGAACATACACAAACACACACAATCACTCACTGATATAAGTCGCATGTTGTTAACAATCCATTTTCATGATGCATCATGTGCACCATTTTCTCCCTGCACACGTGCATATACCTGGAGGTGGTAAAAGAGGCTGGCCAGTGGGTTGAGTTATAAGCGCTGGGTTGGATTGACCTACTAACACTTCTTATTATTATGAGTAAATTACCATTTGCATTCCTGACGTTTTCTCGTTTTAACCATTTGTATCCTGTAGTTTCAAAGTCTCGATTTGCCCCCTAACGTTTCCCTTTTATCTTCATTTGAGTCCAAAACACTAACGGCGTTAGATTTTTCTGTTAACTTTTGTAAAATGACAAAATTACCCTTATTTATTATTCACCTACCTATCATCCTCACCCCAACCTCCTCTCTTCTCTATCTCTCTATATCTTCTCCTTTTCTACCACCACAGCAACACTACCATTGATGTCGCCGCAACAGCCATCACGTCGCCGCCGCCGCCGCAGCCACCGCAGCCACCGCCGCCACCGCCTCATTGACCACAACCATCGCCACCCCTAAAGTTTAACCTGAAATCAACAGCAATCGAAGATGGGTACTTGAAATTAGAAAGAACAACAGTACAGATCCTTATATGGGTATTGTTGTGCTTTTCGACAGCAAATCAACAAGGAGAGGGTGAAGATGAAGTTGATTTTAGGTATAAAATTGGTGAATGAATAGCAAATGTAGATGTGTGCCGGTGATGGTTACGGTTGCGGTAGGCCGGTGATGGTGACGGTAGGCCGGTGACGGTGACTGTGACGGAAGAGAGTTGTCTGAAATCAGAGAGTGGTGGTGATGGAGGGTTGTTGTGGTGGTGATGGGGGTCGCGATGGTGGTGACGGGGGTGGTTGTGGTGGTGATGGTGGTCGTGGCGGTGGTGATGCGAGTCACGGTGGTGATGGGAGTCACGGTGGTGATGGGACTCACGGTGGTGGTGATGGGTGGCTCTAATAAAGGGAAAAGAGTGGGGGAGGGGACTGCGGTGGTGGTGAGAGGGGCTGTGGCGGCGGTGGTGGTGAGAGGGGTTGCGGCGGTGGTGGTGATAGGGGCTGCGGCGGTGCTGGTGATAAGGGCTGCGGTGGTGCTGGTGGTGATAGTTGGGTGGTTGTGGTGGTGGTGATAGGGGTGGTTATGGTGGTGGTGGTTTGAAGAGATGATGTTGATGAATGGGACCCACAAGGGTTTTATTGTTATTATTTAATTTGAAGGGTAGTTTCGTCTTTTTATTAATAATTTTAACAGAAACATTAACGGTGTTAATCATTTGAACTCAAATGGAGATAAAAATGAAACGTATAGGCTCAAATGAAGATAACACGAAACGTTAGGGGGCGGATGACAATTTTGAAACCGCAGGGATGCAACTGGTTAAAATGAACAAACGTCAGGGATGCAAATGGTAATTTACTCTATTATTATTTTTGAATCTTACAAAAAGTTATTGTATTAAATATTATTACCTAAGTCAAGATAATATTTTATGTTTTTCTAGATAGATTTGAATGGTATATCAAATTAATTAAGGATATGTATGACGGGGCAAAAACGCGTGTGCGAGCACCGGTAGGAGACACAGAATCATTCTCAGTGGAAGTGGGACTCCACCAAGGATCGGCATTGAGCCCATTTCTCTTCGCACTAGTGTTGGATGAGATGACTAAGTCTATACAACAGTCAGTCCCGTGGTGCATGCTCTTTGCGGATGATATTGTCTTAATAGCAGAATCTAAAATGATGCTTAACGACAAGCTAGAGCAGTGGAGAGCAACGTTGGAGAACAAAGGATTAACGATAAGTCGCTCTAAGACGGAATACATGCATTGTAACTTTAGTGGTGACGAGGAAGAGGACACCCAAATCAGTATCCAGGGTATGCCGGTCCCACGGACATCTAGGTTCAAATACCTGAGCTCGTACCTGCAGGAAGACGGAGAGATACACAGCGATGTAGCTCACCGTGTCCAAGCAGGATGGTGCAAGTGGAGAGCAGCATCAGGGATCCTATGTGACAAGAGGTTTCCAGCAAAACTTAAGGGAAAACTATACAAAGTCGTGGTACGCCCAGCTATGCTATATGGAACAGACTGCTGGGCCATAAAGAAATCGCACGAGAAACAAATAGAGGTTGCGGAAATGCGAATGCTAAGGTGGATGAGTGGCCATACAAGACTGGATCGGATAAGAAACGAAGTGTTTCGACAGAAGTTAGAAGTGGCTTGTATTGCAGATAAAATACGAGAGGGAAGATTACGGTGGTATGGACATGTCAAGAGGAGACCAATGGCAGCACCGGTCAGAGCAGTGGAGAACATCGTCATAGAGGGTAGGAAGAGTAGAGGAAGACCTAGGCTGACTTGGGAAGAGAAATTAGGCGAGATATGGCACACTTGCACCTCTCTGAGCACATGATCGAGGATAGGAGCGAGTGGAGACGTAGAATTAAAATTAAGGACTTTTAGTGGTTTCTGTAGCTAGGAAGGGAGTCTGAATACTTCTTACGGGGCCTGATGTGTATGTAGTACACTGCGACCTTTTTAGGGAAAATTTGTTGCTTTCCTACCTTTATCATATAGCTTATATCGTATGTTTGATTATATTCCTTTTATATTCCTTTTTGGTGATGTTTTAATGTTTGCTGTATGATGGGTACGGTAGCATATATCATATAGCTTATATCGTATGTTTGATTATATGTTGATTTCCTACCTTTATTGCTTTTGTTATCGAGCCGGGGGTCTCTTTGGAAGCGGTCTCTCTACCTATCTGGATAGAGGAAAGACTTGCCACCACCTACCCCCCAGACCCTACTCTTAAGTGGGATATACTGGGTTTGTTTGTTTGTTTGTTTGCTTTTTTGTTTTACATGTTTCTCCCTTATCAATAAATGCAATCTGAATTGAACTGTTTTCATATTTTACATGTTTCTCCCTTTATCAATAAATGCAATCTGAATTGAACTGTTTTCATATGAATGGAATGAAATTGTCACTTTTGATGTACCTAATACCCAATAATCCATGTCTATTTGTGTAAGTCTATTGTGTGTACCATATATACATGCACGATCATTTATTCTTTGGGTGTTATCATTGATGATATTTTTTTTGCTACAGCGTCCTGGTTTATATCCAATTATTACGCTTTGCAACGTCCTTGGAAGCCTTTCAATCCAATTCTTGGTGAAACTTATGAAATGGTTAATCATGAAGGAATTACATTCATCGCAGAGCAGGTGAATTTACACAAAGTCCTCATCAAAATTGTCATTATTTTAAATACCCTACACTTTCTTCTTAAGGAATTTTCTTGATATGTTGGTATAGTTTATTCATTGAATCGAGTATCTTTCTTCTGCATACATCAGGTTTGTCATCACCCCCCAATGAGTGCCGCACATGCTGAAAATGAGCATTTTGTTTATGATATAACTTCAAAGGTGAAGACCAAGTTTCTTGGCAACTCCCTTGATGTATATCCCCTTGGAAGGTAGATTTTTGTGCCCCTTAGAACTTTTTAGTTTGATATTAAGTTTGAAGTTCTCTTTTTCTTGGATTCCAACTGTTAAGTTCTCTTAAGCCTTAACTACTTAGTTTTTCAAGAAATTATTTGATTCACCAGTTGATCATTGGAGATATCATGCTGACTCTATAATTTGTGGTTACAGAACACGTTTGAAGTTAAAGAAAGGTGGAGTCATCCTAGAGTTGGTGCCCCCTCCCACAAAGGTTAACAACCTAATATTTGGGAGAACATGGGTTGACTCTCCAGGAGATATGGTGTTGACCAACACGACCACAGGAGACAAAGTTGTTTTATATTTTCAACCCTGTGGTTGGTTTGGGTATGTTCTTCTTGACATTCACTTTCTTGGTGTTAAATTGTTTATACTGCAATACTGTGTGGCTGTGTGCTCCTTGTTGCGAATCCGTGTTAAGTGAATATTGACAAACACATCTAGCTTAAAGGTGAAAAATTGAACCCGTTTACTTATAAACGGGTCGTGTTTGATCTCAAACCGCTAAATTAAAAAATGGCTACAAGAGGAACAATTGTTAAAAGTAGTCTAAAGCCTATTTTTAATGCTTACAACCTCCTAAATTTCAGTTATTCAGACATCATGATTATTATTCTAATGGTTCTATTTTTTTCCGTAATCATAGTCACGTTATCAATTATGTATTTAAAAATTAATTTATTTTGCCAAACACAACTCAACACCTGTACTATAAGCTTCTTTCTGTCGTTCTATTTTCGTGTATGTTTTTGTTTTTCCCATTTTGACTGCATCCTTTCAGTGAAGTTGAGAGCCGATCTTTTGCCCTAATTCTTTTCTCTAGCCCTCACGCCACATATAGACATAAAGAAGGATAGGGGTCAAACATCTTTTAATATGTATATTTCTAAAGTTGATGAGTCATAAGGATCCTTTTGTTATTCAAATATCAACAATATTTTTGTATAGAAGCAACATCTACATGTTTAAAGACCGAGCTAATTAAGTAATTACAAAATGAAAATATATTTATGTATAGATTCAACATCAACAGGTTTTAATGGAAATACTTCTGTTGTCATTTGTAGCGCTGGTCGCTACGAAGTGGATGGATATGTATATAATGCTGCTGAAGAACCAAAGATATTGATGACAGGCAAATGGAACACAGCTATGAGTTATCAGCCTTGTGATTTGGATGGGGAACCCCTTCCAGGCACTGACCTTAAAGAGGTAAGGATCCATTTAAATAATATTAAATAAGCTTATGATTAATATAGAACTGATACTGAATCCTTAATGTAATGCCCTATATATTACAAAAGTGGCACTAGTTTACTAGTTTCTGAATTCTTATGGTGGTTTTTTTAAGGTTTGGAGAGTTGCTGATGCTCCAGCAAATGACAAATTTCATTATACATACTTCGCACATAAAGTAAACAGCTTTGATACAGCACCAACAAATTTATTGGCATCGGATTCTCGCTTGCGGTCGGATAGATATGCACTCGAGAAGGGTGACCTGTCTAAAGCTGGTTCAGAAAAGAGCATGTATGCACCTCTCTATCACTCTCACACACAGACGCGTGCACACGCATACTCACATTCAGACATATGTTTAACCTTTTGTGTTGGGTTTGATTACAGTCTGGAAGAGAAACAAAGGGCTGAGAAGAGGATTCGCGAGTCAAAGGGTCAGAAATTCATTCCAAGATGGTTGACATAACCGAAGAGATTTCCACGACACCTTGGGGTGATTTGGAGATCTATGAGTACAATGGGAAATATTCTAAACATAGAGAGACCCTTGGTAATGCAAACACGAATGATGTTGACGTCACGAATATAGAATTCAACCCTTGGCAATATGGTAATGTTGCTGAAACTGAGTGAGGTAGATGGATTACATTTTCATATTTATGTTACCTGTTCTAGTACAACTTGTTCTTTCATTTGTTATTTAATATCTTGAAGAAATCTGAAATGTTGAATTTTTGTTTTAATAGTGATTTCTCTATCTTTATATAATTGCATGTTAAGTCATTTTATGTTTTAATCTAGTATATTTTCGGATAGTTGATGGAATGATGGTTATTTCTTTAGATAATAAAACCGAGTTGTATTTCTTTTCGTTATAAGGTTTTGTGTTGATTTTTGATGATAAATAAATCTTGACATTTAGTTTTTGATATATACTTCATACTTTTCATATGAACAAAATTATTTTATAAAAATTGAATGTTTAAAAAATCTAAATTTCAGATTCCGGAAATCTGAATGCTGACTGCATAGCCGAAACTTTTCATAATTGGATTTCGGATGTTATATTCATACTTGATCCACTACTCAAAATTTCAGATCTCTTATATCAAACACTTACAATCTGATCTCTTGTTACACGTGTAAAGTTTTACATTTTGATTAGTCTCTAATTATCATTATATCTTCATGTATGACCATATAAGTAACATGGTGACCACCATCATCACCACCTACTGATACGATCTCCTAATCTTGTTGAACCCTCCCTCGTTGTTTTTGACCAAGAAACAACAAAAAGATTACAAGAAAACATAACATGAATCATTTAGCGCTTAGCCGCTAGTCTCGGTCTTAGACAAGCCCATTTTTGGTCCATAAATCAACACTAGTTAGTCATGCCTAGCCTTAGAGAAGGTCACAGGTAGTAAATTATTTTATTTAGCGACGAACTCACATTCGAGAGGAACATTATTTTAATACATTGGGACTATTGTGGTACGTGTCCCTTGGTTCCTAGTTGGTAACTGGTGGTGCTATTTTGTCTGATCTAGCTCAAGTCATTTTAAGTCCGTTTGGTCTACATTACACTAATGAGTTTGAAAACCTTAGAAAATATGTCATATCAAACCCCGGAACATTGGTCCAAATCATCCAACACACTACTTTGGTTACATAATCAAATCTAATTATTTAATTTAGGCAAAACTTGGCAATAATTTTATTTTACTGTACAAACCGACACACATACAATTTTATTATATACATAATATTTTAACACATTGGGAATATTATGGTACATGTCCGTTAGTTCCTAGCTGGTAATTGGTGGTGCTATTTAATCCGATCTAGCTCAAGTCATTTTAAGTCCCTTGGTCTAGACTACACCCAACATGCCTCGGACTACATTACGCTATTGAATTTGAAAACCTTAGAAAACATGTCATACCAAACCCGCAAACATTGGTCTGTAGCCAGTGACTTAACCAAACCATCCAAGTATCCAACACACTACTTTGGTTACATAATCAAATCTAATTATTTAATTTAGGCAAAGAAAATATTTTTTTACTGTACAAACCGACATACATACAGTCTTATCATATACATTGGTTACTTGTTTAGTCTAAACTTAAATTGGTTAAATTAAAATATTTAGGCATAACTATGCAATAGACTAAGTATACTTATATAAATTACAAATTAAGCCCATAAATTAAGGTATAACTACGCAACAGCCGGGTTTAAAAAATAAAGGTATGTGGGAATGATTGACCATAAAATAGTAGCTGATAAGACTTTGATATTATTTTTGAAGGTGTATTCTTGACACCTACACACAGAATACTTCATAGGCTATCAAATGTGTGTTATGCATGTGAATATTTTATATAGAAATCCCATTTTGGAAAATATCGTTTTCAAACCGCTTAAACTTGCCATATATAGCTATCAAGTTTTTTTACTCTTTTCAAGATTAAGAAACTTAAATAACGTTTAAATACATGTTTCGTATATTTCTAGGACCACCGTCCTAAAAATGGGCTTCGGGTCCAACTTTGATTCTCTTGGTCAAGTGTAAACTTATGATCAACACTTAAATCGTGAGTTCAAGACTTCTTGGTTTGTTTTGAAACTTTTTGGGTCGGTGGGTCGTGTTAGAACTAGAATGAAATTGACAACATAAAAATGTAATGGAACCTGATACAAATTGATCTAAAACAATTACTCTTTGGCCGTTGGATTAATACTGACTGGATCCCAAATTAGACTATAAACTTGATACATATATGAGACCGATACGTACCAAGTTCGAACCTAAAAGAACTTGTATTTGATAGTAAATAGTTTAATCGATGACTCATATGTTAAATATCAAACCACAAACCCGAGCGAGCATAATCAATTGTTAATTTGGTTTGTCAGGATGCATCCTACACATATTTAGTTGGTCAATACTCAATAGCGACATTTATTTCATAAAATTATTTTATAGCATTCACATCTAAATACTTATCATCATTTCTAAACTTCAACTAAAAATATCTTTATCCTTACATTTAGTTGACTTTAAGAAAGCTTCTACATGCCATTCTCTATTCTGTATATTTGATATAATATTAATTCTTTATTTATCTTTTTTATTATATTTTTTCCTTCTCCCCCTCACAAATACGGAGAAAAAGAAAACAGTAGTGAACATCTTTAAATATGAGAATTAAGTTTAGTTTTCCCTAAAAGTTTAAAGATAAAGGATGAAGACGAAGATTAAGATGGACGAGTAAAATAGAGAAATTAAGGGATGGGGACTTCACCTATCAACTCAACCTTTGTGAAGAATATCTATATCTATCTATATATATATATGTATATAGAGGGAGGTTCCCCTACAAATTAATGTTTGCCTAAGTATGCTAAGAAGTAATCTTAGCCTTCTAATTATCTAATTAAGGGCTAAGATCAAAGTG